>JAODAL010077781.1:0-13146 GCA_025379985.1 Phyllomedusa bahiana | reverse complement strand
TTTTTTACCCGATGTAAATTGCCCCAAAAAATTTGAGCCGCACAAAATGTAGCTTTGTAGGGGTGTTACAATGCGTGTTTTCTTCGCCACCACAACAAGAGATACAGTTGTAATTAACCTTTGCTTGTGAATTAGGCTACAGGAAAAATTTATATATTTTGGCGTTGAAAAAGACGGTTTATTTTTGTCAGCACACCAGCAAAACAACGTTTAATTAACCCCTGGATGTAAATTGCGCAATAGAATTGAGCTGCACAAAATAGCAGCTTTGTAGCGTGTTACAATTGTGTGTTTTCTACGCCACACAACAAGAGATACAGTTGTAATTAACCTTTGCTTGTGAAGTAGGCTACAGGAAAAATTTATATATTTTGGCGCTGAAAAAGAGGGTTTCTTGGGTCAGCACACCAGAAAAACAACGCTAAATTAACCCGTGGATTTAAATTGCGCCAAAGAATTGCGCCGCACAAAATAGTAGCTTTGTAGCGTGTTACAATTGCGTGTTTTCTACGCACACAAGAGATACAGTTGTAATTAACCTTTGCTTGTGAATTAGGCTACAGGAAAAATTTATATATTTTGGCGTTGAAAAAGACGGTTTCTTGGGGTCAGCACACCAGCAAAACAACGATTAATTAACCCCTGGATGTAAATTGCGCCAAAGAATTGAGCCGCACAAAATAGTAGCTTTGTAGCGTGTTACAATTGCGTGTTTTCTACGCCACACAACAAGAGATACAGTTGTAATTAACCTTTACTTGTGAATTAGGCTAGTGGAAAAATTTTATATATTTTGGCGTTGAAAAAGACGGTTTATTTTTGTCAGCACACCAGCAAAACAACGCTTAATTAACCCCTGGATGTAAATTGCGCAATAGAATTGAGCCGCACAAAATAGTAGCTTTGTAGCGTGTTACAATTGCGTGTTTTCTACGCCACACAACAAGAGATACAGTTGTAATTAACCTTTGCTTGTGAATTAGGCTACAGGAAAAATTTATATATTTTGGCGTTGAAAAAGACGGTTTATTTTTGTCAGCACACCAGCAAAACAACGCTTAATTAACCCCTGGGTGGAAATTGCGCCAAAGAATTGAGCCGCACAAAATAGTAGCTTTGTAGCGTGTTACAATTGCGTGTTTTCTACGCCACACAACAAGAGATACAGTTGTAATTAACCTTTGCTTGTGAATTAGGCTACAGGAAAAAATTTATATATTTTGGCGTTGAAAAAGACGGTTTATTTTTGTCAGCACACCAGCAAAACAACGCTTAATTTTAACCCCTGGATGTAAAATTGCGCAATAGAATTGAGCCGCACAAAATAGTAGCTTTGTAGCGTGTTACAATTGCGGGGTTTTCTACGCCACACAACAAGAGATACAGTTGTAATTACCTTTGCTTGTGAATTAGGCTACAGGAAAAATTTGTATATATTTTGGCGTTGAAAACACGGTTTCTTGGGGTCAGCACACCAGCAAAAAAAACGCTTAATTAACCCCTGGATGTAATTGCGCAATAGAATTGAGCAGCCAAAAATGAAGTGGTATTTGTATTGTAAAAACGCTGTTTCTTTAAATGAATACAACAGGAACGGGCTTAGATCCCACTTGGATATTGAATGTATATGCAGCTGCAGTGGACGCACACTGGATTTCAGATCCAATACCCCAAAAAATTAGAAATAAAAACATTAAGAAACGTCTCTGAGACAAGCTGAGACACCCCACAGAAATCGCTATGTAAAAATCAATTCTTCAGTAAGAGCTATCAGCCATGGCAGCACCTTCCCTGATGAGCACAGTGAGAGGAGTGTGAGCTCCCGGCGTCGCGCCCGGACTTATATAGTGCGGTGACGTCGCAGAACCCCCCGGGGTCTCTGATTGGCTTCACCTCTGCACATGTCATGCAGGCTATCCCCTTTTCTTCCTCCCCAAGTGCTTTGCCCCATGTAGCGCCATGTGCTCGCAGCCATTTTATCAATCAAAAGCACACTTCGTTCACTCGAAGTACCCCAAACTTTGACTTCGTTCCGAACCGAAGTTTTCCTGAAATTCTAAACGAATTCCACTTCGTTAGAATCAATTCGCCCATCTCTAGTTACAGTGTATGTAAATAACAGTCAAATTGTATACCAGTTTTCCTTATTTTCTTTCTATTCCCACAATCTTTATGCAGGTGTAGTTCACACTTTGCCCCTTCCTATATAACTACATATATCTCCCTTTAGGAAATACTTTTTAGTGTTCTGTAATGTTTGACCACAATTACAATGTGTTATTTAGTGTCCCAGGAACCTGTTCGCCTATGACTGTAAATGGTCTTGTGGATCTCTGTGGGTGACTTGGTTCTTGGCAGAGTAGATGGTACCAGGAATTAATGATCCTTGAATATTAGCTTATAAGAGAAGGTAACATAAGGGGCCAAGAAAAGAGAGTACTGTGCTGACATGAGCACAATGCTGTTCTACAATGTCAAGAAGAGAGGTCTGCAATATTAGGTGGACCATGTTTGGCATCATTTCATGAGTTTACAGTAAGACTTTATGCTGTAACAGCACCACTCTAAGAGTATGCAGACCTGAGAGTAGACCTGTGTCCCAGCCGGGAAGTAAATAAAGAGTGTAATAAGAAGAGGTCGGTAATTGTCTGCTTTGAGACTGCTGGTGTAAACCAGAGTGGAGATCAATGGTTCATGGGACTACAGAAGTGACCACAGTAATGCCTTTGAGGGGTCACTGAGGGAAAGCCAATGGACAGATGGTATAGACTGACTGAGAGAGTGTGGGAGCCAGAGTGAACATATCGCGAACCAAGGACGTGTCAGGATGGAGGCAAAACCAGTGGACAACAAGAATTGATTGTATAGAAGGCTAAAGGCTGGCCTGAGAAGATATATCCGGAGTGTGGGTGTACTGGTTTAAGAGGTGTGAAGGGATAAAATTACAGAGGAGCTGAAGAATAATGCAGAATATAGAAAGTGTTAGCGATATCTAGTGAAATTACGTGCCAAAAACAATCGTGCCCATGTTTAGCAGGAATTAGACTTGATCTGTGTTGAGCACCTGGTGATCAAGTATAATATAGCTATGTTACCTGTTGGGCAACATAAACACTTCTAAGTATGGGAATTGTATGTATTAGGTATATGTTGGGGGTCAGAAAAGAATTTGTATGAAATGTAGCAGTCTAGCAATTGCGAGGGCCAACAGAGGCACCGCTAGAAAAATGGCTGGTTCGGTCCTAAAAACAACATCTGGGCTATAGGAGGTGGCAATATGTAACAGAAGGATCACATGACAGGATGACATGAACCGTTAGCCATCTTGGTTACAACCTGAGCTTTTGGGAGACTCGTGGAGAATACTGTTGTACTTTTTTTTTTTTTTTGAGCCCAGGTAGGGGCACACTTAGGGAGACATGTATGTATTTTAGTGCCCAGATGACATTTTTTTGCATGCATTAGTAGCGTAGAATGCATCTGAATCTATGAACCTGTTCAACTGTGTTTCATAGATTAGGTGCTTTCTAGCTCCAAAACGACAACTCATGCTCAGGTAAGCCACTTTTATCTTGGTCTACCTGTTCCAGCAATAATGCGCCCAGTTTTGCCGTCCTCCGTTATAGAATCATACAGTTGTGGTGAGAAACACCTACAGAATGCCCCCCAATATCATGAACATTGCAAAGCGCCATAGGTTTCCGATAATGCACCTAATTTTGGAGTGCACCTGATAATAAATCAAGAGAACATAGCTACATCAGTTTTTGGACTGAAACGACGCCAGAATAATGGCGCAGCCCCATACATACATGTTGCCCTCAGAGAATATCCTAGTACGGGTATTCCTCAACCACGTAAGAATTTCTCCACTAAACTGACATGGACGCTGACCTTTTATTGAACCGATTTGTCCACATAATAGATATTTTGCTTTTCTGGAGCAGGTATGAAGGAGAGCTCTACACACGGCAATAAAACACACTAAAACATGAATTACTTGGCATTTTCCCTCCGTTAACTTTGGTTGTGGTTCACCTTACGTGGGTTTAGTAGAACTCTTGTCTTGGAGAGGGCGCTGTATTGTCTATGTACATCACATACCTCAAACTCTAGATGGGGGATTGTCATGACTAGGGGATAGTAGATGAGTGCTATACCAATTTCTTCAAATACAACCACCCCTCAACCAAAATTACCACAACAGACAACCATATTGGTGGAAAGGTCACAACAATCATTCATTAGACAACATTTTAAATAAATTATAAACATTCTAATCCAAATATGCAACTAAGTCATTTTCTTGTACGTAACCCCGTGAGGCATGCTTGAAAGCACTATTCCTATACTCACTTTTAAGGCTGATATGAAATGCCCCTAGCCATACTGAACCTGGCCTGAGGACCCCAATGTAATGCAGGCCATCCACATTTCCTAAGGACCTTGCCCACAGGAATTAAACCATGGATTGAGTAACCTATTCAAGCCCACCTACCACCATTATTATTTTGGGCCCAAATGCCACTTGATTATTCTCTAAAACTTTGTTTCTCATTTTATCAGCCTTCAAGGACTGCCTAAGTTCCTGTTGCTGCCAAAGAGCCTGGAATTGGGAGAAAACCCATCTACCAGGCAGGGGCGTTGCTAGGGTCCCAAAACATCCGGGGCCCGGGCCCGTTGTGTTAAATTTTGCTCAGTAGGGCGGAGTTCACACAGCATTTTTCACGCCATTGTGAACTGCACAGTGTGTTTTTACAGAGGAAAAAACTGTAACCAGCGCGTCCCTCTGATATTTATTCTCTAAAGGGGTAATCGAGCTCCATGAGACCTATGAATTACCATAATGTCGGCCCGTATGTCAGGCGTTTTGAAGCGCAATTACACGCCAAACTCCCAGACCGACATTACGTGGTGTGAACATACACAGTGTATTTTTGGGGCATAACTGCTGTAATGCGTCCAAAGTGCGGTGAGGGCTCTGGTTACTGGTTGATTTCCCTGGAACACAGAACCCGCCCGTAAAAATAAGTGACCTGCCACAGGGGGAGAAGTGAAAGTGGATGGGAGGTGGCCGTATAGCGGGGGCGCACAGGGTACGCGGGTTTTAACATACCCTTAGGCCATGTTCACATGGTTGTACTGCCGCATGTACTCTACACGCCTTAGTACGCTGTGCGGTGTGGAAGTGCGCGTTGTTCAGGGGGCCGGCCTCCATTCACTACAATCATCAGCGCCGCGTAAGCGCCACGAAGAAGTGACCTGTCCCCTTCTCTCCCCAGGTTACGATACGATCGTATTGTATGGGAGAACAGACGTAATTCATAGTTCTCTATGAGAGCAATGGATTACCAATTGTGGGCACATTGTTGGGTGTATTGATGTGCAAATACGCAGCAAAATGTACCCTGCAGTTACGCCGTTGTGAACCTAGCCTTAGCCTGGCTGCAGCAGCTAAAAACATGGCAACCCTGACAAATGACAGGTATAAAAATTCTGTTCAAATATAATTCATCATCAGGTTGTAGTTTACATGTGTAAGGGACAAACAGGCAGGATTATGTTTTTAGTCACGTGAATGAGGTGATATTGTGATATTTGTGTACATACAGTACAACACTTTGCATACATACATATACACACAAAACGTTTCATACACACACAGTATAAAACAACACACACATGTATAGAAAACCACACAAAACACATGGTAACACAACACGCACATGTATACACATACACGCCACATTATACACATAACACACACATGTATACACATACACACATCATACACACATTTTATAGACACATACACAAATTTAAATAACACAATACAAAACAATTATAGACATACACACACATGAATAACAATACACACACATACATACACATACATACATGTATACATACATACATACAAAGTATAGACATAAAACACAACACAATAGACATACACACACATTTCATAGACATACACACAGATGTATACACGTACACACACATGTATAACATAACACACATGCATACACATAAAACGCACATGCATACACAAAACACCACAAAGCCCTACACCATACACAAAACATGTATAGACACATACACATAGTATACACATACACACACATGTAATAGAACCCTACACATAGTTACACATACCCACATGTATAGACCCCATACACATATGTAACACATACACACATGTATAGACACATACCATAGTATACACATACACACATGTATAGACATACACACATGTAAAAACACACACACATGCATACACCATAACACACATGTTATAGACAATACACATACAACACACATGTATTAAAACATACACATATGTAATACACATGCACACACATGTATAGACATACACACACATGCATACACCTACACACATGTAAGACATACACACAAAATGCATACACATACACACACATGTATAGAATACAAAACACATGCAAACACAAAAACACACATGATAGCCTACACACATGTATAGACATACACACATGCTTTCAATACACACACATGTATAGACATACACACACATGCATACACATACACACATGTATAGACATACACACACATGCATACACATACACACACATCTATAGACAGACACACACATACAAACACAGACACACAGGTATAGACAGACACACAGGAATACACATAAAACACACATGTATAAAACACATACCACACATGTATAGACCCTAAAACACATGCCATACACATACACACAAAGTATAGACATACACACACATGTAAGACATACACACACATGTATAGACATACACACATGTAAAGACATACACACACATCATACACATACACACACATGTAAGACATACACACACATGGGATACACAAACACACCTGCATACACATACACACACATGATACACATACCACATGTATAGACAAAACAACACACATGCATACACATACACACACATGATAGACATACACACACATGCATACAACATACACACATGTAAGACATACAAAACACATGCCCTACACATACATACACAGTCTCATACACACCCGCATACACATACACACATGTATAGACATACACACACAGTAAGACACACACACATATGTATACACATACCACACAAATGCATAGACATACACAAAGCCCTACACATACACACCCTGTAAAAACACATACACACACAGTATAGACACACACATGTATAGAAAAATACACATATGTATACATGCACAGACAATTAAAATTTAGTTTACATTCATGTTGTTTCACTATTATACTATCTAGCATTGGTCCTACATGAGGCTACTCACTCACTTGAAAAACCCTTTATGATACGGCACCTGTGGAAGCTTCTGTTGACTCCATAACGAAATCACTGTACTGCAGGGAGGAGAATGGTGTGGGACCCGGGAGCAAGACAGGGGGGGGGAGCCGAGCACGACAGGGGGCGGAGCCTCTCACTCGCTGTATGAGCTGAACTTCCTGACTCTTGTGCTGGAATGGCTGCAGGGCACAAGTCAGGAACTTCAGTGAGTGAGCACCGGCCCCCCCCCTCCTAAGCGCCCGACAAACCCCCGGGGATCTCCCTGCCTCCCCCCAGGCTCTTACTTACAACCCTGAGCTTTCATGTGCGTCCAGGGGAGACACATGCAGCTGCCGACGATCTGAGGTTCGGGGCACAGGCAGGGCGATTCGGGGCTTGTGCCCCGAACATTACTGCCTAGCGACGCCCCTGCTACCAGGTTAAACAGAAGGTCCAGGAGGTGGGATAACTTACAGGTCCTAGGTTCACAGCAGAAATGTCATATACCCTCTTTGATCTCCTCAGCACTCATCCTCCGCCTTAGATGTTAACCCTACCATTGCTCCCCTAAATAATAAAACACAGGCCTAACACCTGACTATTACCCTTGCCACTCCCCCTGTGGCTATGTTCTGGCTCACTTACTGGTTATTTGGTGTTTTTGTTGGGTACACTGCAGATCTGTTAATTGTGTTCAGATATATATCATTGGTGCAGTAGATCCTTCGGACCACCACACGCATTGGTATAAGCTACGTCAGGGAGTCTCCTGGCCATCATCAGATCCTGCCACAAGGCCAGTTAATCTTGTGCAGCAGGAGACTTCCAGAACACTACCCCTGACATGACTTGGTTGCGGTGGTGGCCAGGCTGCAGCATGGTACAAAATCGTCAGGCAGCAGTGTAGTCGGAGACAGGTAGGAAGGTCAGGGCAAGCAGCAGGGAACGTATACAGAAAAATAGGCAAGAGGTCTGGTACATGGGAATAATAATACAGCGCAAATGATAAACTCTCAAACTCCACCAAACAATACCAACAGATTGGCACAGGTGAGCAGGAAGTGATACAAGATATAGGGTCAGGGTTTTGTTGGGCTTACATGCAGGGGGATCCTTCCAGGGGGAAGTATTGATTCCTGGGAGATCAATACTAAGAGTCCTGGGGAAACTGAGGATACTATACATTTACTTCGTCTGCTGCCCCTTGAAAATGGTCCTATAAATGTGCAGGCTCCGACTGGCCTATTGGGGGATACGGGAATCCTCCAGTGGACCTCAGGGCTTGGTGTGCCCATTGAAGTTGTAGACCCATGGGCATGACAGTATTGGGGCTGCTTTTCAGAGAGAAAGGCAGATAAATAAATGCAGAAAACAAGGGACGTGTACAGTAGCTATAAAATGGACTCCAAATCTACTTCAGTGGTAGGCCCCAAAAATCAACTCCACTGGTGGGCCCCAAAAATCCACTCCACTGATGGGCCCCAAAAATCAGATTCACTGGCAGATCCAGAACACATCAGTCCAACACTGAGTGTGTCTGGCCAAATCATGATAAAATAAGAATCCAAACATTTGTTAACACAAGAATATTGAGATAAGTAGACACTTTGGCTTTAGTAGAGCACCTGCAAAGCCAAGATTTAGGGGCAGGTTTTGAGGAGGGGTAAAGTGGCTTTAGAACAGAACAGTTGATAACAGGTTAAATGGTTGAGATTGTTCATGTAGATGCTTCTCTATCCAGAATGATGCTTGACAACGGCAATAGGGAACAGGAGGAGAATAGAAGGATACCCGGCAGCTGGCATGTTGAGTTATTCTCCGATAAGTTGTGCCTTTCAATCTTTCAAATGTCACTTTGTTTAACACTAGTATGAAAATCAACAGCTAGAGAGCTTTATAAATGGGCAATGATTGAAACTGACGATTGCCCTTGTGGCATTTACCTTACAAACCAAGGCAGGATATCATTATATTCGACACTATCATGAAAGCTAATTTAGCTGTGGCAAATTGTGCCTATGGCTTGTCCGTAGAGTATTTGTTTTAGGCGCACCTCCATAATTAACCCCCGCTGCTCTGCTGGATTTACAAACAGCAGTTTCAATATATTTTTCTCGTTACAAGAAACGTGAAAGGGCAATCAAAGACCAAATCCACATCAGAGGTGCAGAGGACATAGCAGATACTAAAATACAACAGACGTAAAACCTATTCTTAGTATTCTGCGTACAGCTCAGATTTGTCTCTTGCTCATTGTAGCCTACTGCTGAATAATGTACTCCGTATGAGCTGGCAAGAGAGATTGTGGAGGTGAGTGCTCTTAGCACATTACTGGTCCAGATAATGGCTTGTGACGCTTTAGTTCTATTCAACCATTGCTTTGACTAACAGATCAATACATTTCTAAGAAGAACAATAACTAACAAAATATCAACCCATGAACAAGAATAAAACCCATAATGTTGTGGAGAGGACATTAACAACTAAAAAAATGTGTTTTATGCACAAGAACATAAATACTATTATAATTTCCCTATTGAGAAGACTCTAATTACAATAATAAGGCAACCTATTTACAAGAAAATAACGACAATAATACTGCTTCCTATGTACAGGAATGTAGATACTATAATACTGCCCCTATGTACAAGAATATAACATCTATAATACTGCCCCTATGTACAAGAATATAACTACCATAATACTGCCCCTATGTAAAAGAATATAACTACTATAATACTGCCCCATGTACAAAAATATAACTAATATTGTCTTCTATGTACAAGAATATAACTACTATAATACTGCCATTATGTACAAGTATGTAACAACTACCGTATGTTACTGACCCATGTACAAGAGTATAACTAATAAAATATTGTCTTCTATGTACAATATAACTACTATAATACTGCCCCTATAAACAAGAATGTAACTACTATAATACTGCCCCTATGTACAAGAATATAACTACTATAATACTGACACTTGTACAAAAATATAACTAATATAATATTGTCTTCTATGTACAAGAATATAACTACTATAATACTGCCATTATGTACAAGTATGTAACAACTACCGTATGTTACTGACCCATGTACAAGAGTATAACTAATAAAATATTGTCTTCTATGTACAATATAACTACTATAATACTGCCCCTATAAACAAGAATGTAACTACTATAATACTTCCCCTATGTACAAGAATATAACTACAATAATACTGCTTCCTATGCACAACAATATAAGTACTATAATACTGACCCCTATGTACAAGAATATAACTACTATAATACTGCTTCCTATGTACAAGTGTAGCGGCTGGTCCCGCTCCGCGGCCCGCGGGCCGCAGGCGCACCCGTGGCCGCCCCCCGGGTGCCTGCTGGGGTCGGGTGGCGCCACTGGCCGCAGGACGAGCGGTGGGTCCGCAGCATTCAGAGACTCACCTGACCTCGTTCCTGTCCCGTCCGCGCCCTCTGCCGGCCAAGACGCGCGTGCCTGATCCCTAGGGCGCGCGCGCGCTCGTTCTCAGAAATTTAAAGGGCCAGCTCCTGAGGATGTGGAGAGGATGGTGGCCCTGTGTAAGAGCTTTGACCCAGGAGGAAGGGTTGTGCAGGGTGATCAAGGCCTACGGTCTTTATCAATGGGGGGGGATAAGTGGCAGAGCGACCATAGGCAGTCGCAGGGTTCTTCCACTAGGTGGCGTACGTGCCACCGAGAGCCTGGTCTTGGTGGGGGAAGCCAGGTATTGTCGGTCAGCAGCATTAGGTTGCTGACCCTTGTACCTGCATGGCTAATTTTCCACCCTTAAGGGCTGGCCTTCCCGGAAAAACTGCGATGGGGGGTGGTTTTTCCCACTGCCGGGGTCTCTGTGTTATTTTTTTTAATTTTTTTTTTTTTTTTTTTAAAAAGCCCATTATTAGGGGGCTGTCTTCGAGGGGGGGTTTACCCAAAAGTAAAGGAAGCCAGAACCAGTGGGACTGGGGGAAGTGTTTTTTTGGGGGTGCTGGATGGTAGATCCAGGCCCAAGTGAGGTTCACACTAGTACAGAATTAATGCTTAAATTGCTCCATTACAAGAAAATTTAAATTAAATATACTCCCCATGTCAAGAAAAATTTCTACTATAATTGCTCCCAAGACAAGAAAATAATCAAAAATACTGCTCCCATGTACAAGAATTAAAAGCTTTAATTTGTGTATGACAGAATATAAATGCATAATACTTTCCCCCTATGTACATTTAAATTTTCTAAATACTGTCCCTTGAAAAAAATATAATACTATAAACTGTCCTATGTACAAGAATATAACTGCTATAATACTTCCTCTATTACTTAAATTACTATAATCTGTCCCCTATGTAAAAAAATATAATACTAAATACTGCCCTATGTAAAAAATAAACTTTTTCCCCTTTAAAAAATAAATAAAAATGCTCCCCATTTTAAGAATAAATATATAATACTGTCCATTACAAAAAATAAACTATATAATTGCTTTTATGTTCAGAATTTAAAATAATATAATACTGCCTCCTATTCAAGAAAATTTAAAAGCTATAATACTGCTCCTATGTACAAGAATATAATGATAAAACTTCCCCTATGTACAATATAATTTCATATACTGCCCCTTTACAAGAATATAATATTAATCTGCCCCTATGTAAAGAATTAACTTTTTCCCCTTTTTTTAAAAAAAATTTTCCCCCCATGTACAAGAATATAAAAATAAACTGTCCTTTGTCAAGAATATAACTACTATAAAAAATGTTCCCATGTACAAGAAAAAACTACTTAATTTTGTCCTATGAAAGAATATAATTTCTAAATACGCCCCTTGTTCAAAAAATAACTACTAAAATCTGCCCTATTACAAAATATAACTATATAAACTGTCCCTATTAAAGAATATTTTTACTATAATTTTGCTCCCCATGTACAAAAATAAACTACATAATATGCTCCCATGACAAGAATAAACACTATAAAACTACCCTCTTTGACAAGAATATAACTACTATAATACTGCCCCCTATGTAAAGAAAATAAACTATAATATGCTCTTTATGTTCAAGAATTAAACTGCACAGATTTTCAAAAACTTGACCCGACAATAAGCTTTTGATTTTTAGTCCTAAAAGTTTTTCTTTTTCTGTTTGGCTTACTCTGTGGTTCGGGATCAGATAACATTATTATACTGCCCCTATAAGAAGGTAGAATCCATTTGTGGAACTGTAGCTGTTTTTACTTGTTAACATTTAAGGTTTCTGGATTCAAGTGTTTTTCTTGTTTGTAATTTGTTTTGAGAAAGTTGCAGGAGGGTGCAGGGGGATTATATCATGGGACAGTAGGAAACAATAACACCTGACAATCAGCTTGAATTTGCATTCCGTGTTCTTGAAGGCTCCTCTAGATTGTGTTTGTGTTTTCTGGAATTAAAATCTGCCTCCAGCTGAGATGCTCTGACTCTGCGAATGTTCAGGTAACTGTGCGATGTGCTGGTGACAGTGAAGTGGGATTCTTTAAAGTCACTTTCTATAAGTAAAAAGATCGACTCATTGGGGATTGTTTGTCCAGCAGGAAATAGTTAAGCAAATATTCTTATTCTTCAACATGTTTCTTTCTTATTATCTCCATATTTGTCAGGAAACTGTTTCCTGCTGTTATCAATCTGCTTTCTTACAGTTACCTCCTATGTATATGACTAGAACTAGGAATATATAGCTCCACCTTCTAGATTGTATACATGCCTGATGAGGTTCGCCAGTGTGTGGCCGAAACACGTTGTGTTTGTATTGTTTTTTTCTAAACAAATTGATACTAGGGG
>JAODAL010077780.1:0-13148 GCA_025379985.1 Phyllomedusa bahiana | reverse complement strand
AAAAAAAAAAGAAAATTTTAAATTATAACTGGTGCCACTGATGGTGGGGGGGGGGAGGGCAAGAAACTGGCATGTGAACCCTTTTAAAAAAAACACTTTTTTGGGGCTTCAGCAAAAAAAGAAAACATTATGTTGAGAACATTTCCTTTCTTTCCAAATCCAGCTCTAACACTATGAAGAAATAAACAAGAAATTACACCACAAGACCAATAAATGAAGGCACCTGGGAGGAATAGAAGGAAAGGGATTTATTTTTTTCTGTAAAAAAAAACTAAAATAAAATATTCGTAAAAAGGGTCACGTAATGCATAAGAAGAATAAGACAGTCACGTTATCGATCAACAGTAAATATTTGTTCCTTGGATTGATTAACCCTTTAAATTGTCTTACAACACTTGCGGTAAAATTCTACAGAAAAATAAACCAATACTGTACTCCCCACCAAAACCATTACACCCCCTAAAACCCCCAAAAAAATTGAGATTGTGCTTCAAAAGAGGGGGTAGTTGGGGGGTGCAAAAAGTGCAATTTTAGCATGCCCTGCAGCCTGAGGAGCCAAAGGTCTTTCAGCCACATAAGTGGACACCAGTATTGTGAAAGCTGGCGACCCCATTTCACTTTCTGCATTAGGGCTCAGGAGCTTCAAGTTACAGCTCTGGCTCCAGACGTGAACTCTTTAATGTTACTAGTCTTTTAGTCACCAGGTACTAACCTACTTACAAGTATACACAGAGTCTTACTAGCATAATTCTCCATGTTTACAGTGCCATTAATTTTTCTGTCAATCTGCTATTGGCTACTCTAATAATAATATACTGTGACTTATATGCCCAGCTGTAATGGTGTACATGGGTGAGGCACCGTATATTTGGGTTAGAATGGGCCCCAATTTCCCCCAAATTCGGTTGTTCACTTCCCGAATTTCCCCAACCAAAAAAACTTCTTCCCAATTACTTGGGACAAATCCGTTAAAAAACGCTTTCCCGGCTTACGAGCCTGAGGGGGCTGGTAAAAGCCCCGTGCCCTCTCAAATATGAGAGGAAGCTGGTTTGGTTTCAACAATTTGTGTTTTAGTATGACATGTACATGACTGGCCGCTTAGAAACGCTTACATAAAATTCCTGGGCACTTAAGAGGGGAAAACTGACCAAAAAACGGAAGCAAAAGGGAATGTTGCCTGATAAAGTATGCCAGCGACAGCTGAAAAAACAAGTGAGGACTCAGGGTGGAACATCAGTGACAAATGTGGAGGGGGACGGCGGAGCACAGCGCATGAGGTCAGAGGTGGGACAAGCATTTTGGAGGGGGCAAAAAAGGAGTAGGCCCAGAGTGGGACAAAGACCCCAAATGTGTAGGTTACGGGGAGCAGCCACAGCAGCAGCATGAGGACAGAAGTGGCACAATGACATTTAGGTGGCAAAAAAAGGAAATAGGCCACAAGTGGGACAATGACACAGTGGTAGGCATGGGGAGCAGCCACAGGCGCATGAGGGCAGACAGTGGCACAATGACAGGCGTGTAGGTCACGGAGCACAGCATGAGGTCAGACAGTGGCACAATGACATTTGGGAGGGCCCAAAAAAAAGGGGTAGACCAGAGATTGGGGCAATGACACAGTGTGTAGGTAGGCAGCAGCCCCAGCAGCAGCATGAGGTTGACAGTGGGGCAAAGACATTTTGGGGGTGTCAAAACGTATAGGCCACAGAGGGCACAAAGCGAGGGAGGGGACGGGCCGGCAGCAGCATGAGGTCAGACAGTGGCAAAAATGACAGAGTGTGAGGTCACGGCGCAGCCCCAAAGGATAGGTCAGACATGTCCCAATGCAAGTGTGGGTCCGGGGCGCCCCAGCAGCAGCATGAGTTCAGACAGTGGCACAATGAATTCTGGAGGGGGCCCCAAAACAGTAGTAGGCCCAGAGTGGGACAATGACAGATGGGGGGTGACGGCGGCAACAGTAATGAGGGAGAAGTGGGCCAAGAAGAGTTGTAGGCCCGGCAGCGCCACAGAGCAGCTGGGGGCAAACAGTGGCAAAAATGACATTCTGGAGGTGGCAAAATAGTGTGGGCACAGACTGGCAAATGACAGAGGGGAAAAAGGTGCGGCGGCCAGCAGCATGAGGTCAGACAGTGGCACAATGACGAGTGTGAGGTCCCCGACAGCCACAGAAAAGAAACTGGGTTAGACCAGTGGCAAATGACAAGTGGAGGTCACGGCAGCAGCCACAGCACAGCATGGGTCAGACAGGGGCACAATGAATTTGGAGGTGGCAAAAACAGGAGTAGGCCACAGAGTGAGACAATGACACAGTGTGTAGGTCCCCGGCAGCACCCACACCCGGGGGCATGGGGTCAGACAGTGGCACAATGACATTTGGAGGTGGAAAACAGAGTAGGGCCACAGAGTGGCACAATGAAGAGAGTGGAGGTGACGGCGGAGCAGCTGGGGGTCAGACATGGCAAAAATTACAGAGGGTGTAGCCCAAGGCAGCACCCACACCCAGCAGCTTAGTAACAGGGGCACAATGACATTTTGGAGGTGGAAAAAAACAGGAAATGGGGCCACAGAGGGGCACAATGACACAGTGTCTAGGCACGGCGCACCCACAGCAGCAGAATGAGGTCAGACAGGGGCACAAGCCCCGGGAGGTGTAGGTCAGGGGCAGCAGCAAGCATGAGTCAACAGTGGCACAAAAACTTCGGGAAAGGTGGCAAAAACAGGAGTGGGCCCAGAAAATTGGGACAATGACACAGTGGGGAGGTCCGACAGCGCCACAGCACAGAATGAGGTCAGAACAGTGGCACAAGGACATTTTGGAGGGGGAAAAACTTTTAGTAGGCCCCACAGAGTGGAAACAATAAACAGAGAGTAAAAGGAAACGGCCCGGGAAAGCGGGCATGAGGTCAGACAGTGGCAAAAAGAAAAAGAGTTTTGTAGGTCACGGCAGCAGAAAAACAGCAGCAGCTTTGAGGTCAGGCAGTGCCCAAAATGACACAGTGTGTGGGGTAAAGGGGCGCAGCACACAGAAAACAATGAGGCAAAACAGTGGCACAATGCCCATTCTGGAGGGGGCAAAACAGTAAAGGGGCCCCCAAAAGTGGCAAAAAAGAAGAGTGGGGGGTGAGGGCCCGGGGGCAGTATGAGGTCAGACAGTGTCACAATGACACAGTGCGTAGGCCCTTTGGAAAGCAGCCAAGCGCAGCTTTAGGTAAAGACAGGGGCCCAACAAATGAATTTGGGAAAGGGGGAAAAAACCCAGGGGGAGGCCACAGAGTGGGACAATGACAAAGTGTGGGGTAACGGCCCCAGCCCCCAGCCAGGGGGGAAATGGGTCAGACAGTGGCACAATGCATCGGGAAAAAGGGGGGCAAAAAAAGTATGGGCCCCACAAAAGTGGCACAATGCCAGAGAGGGGAAAAGGTGACGGGGGGAAAGCATGAGGTCGACAGGGGCCCAGAATTACAGAGCGTGTGGGTTTCAAGGCAGCAGCCACAGCAGCAGCTTGGGGTTTCAGACAGTGGCACAAGGACATTCTGGAGGGGGCCCAAAAACGGAGTGGGGGCCCACAGAGTGGAAACAATAAGGGGAGGGGAAAGGTTGAGGGGTGGCAGCGCTTAAAGGTTTCCAAGACAGTGGCACAATGCCCATTCGGGGGGGAAAAAAACCTGGAGTAGGCCACAGAGTGGCACAATGACAGAGAGGGGAACCGGTGAGGGGTTGGCCCAGGAGCAACAAAAGGGGTAAAAAAGGGTGGCAAATGACACAGTTTTGGATGTCATGGCCCAGCAAAAACGGGGCAGCATGGGGGTTTCAACAGGGGGCAAAAAATGCCCCGGGAAGGTGTTAAGGGGGGTGGAAAATACCGTCCCTGGAAAAGAGGGTTTTGGTGGAAAGAGGGGAGAAACTGTCACAGATGTGTGGCATCAGAGGGTTTGGCGGCTTTCAGAATAGGGGGCGGAGGCAGGTTTTTTTAAAAACCCAAAGACCCCTTTCTCACGGGTTTGGGTGGGCGCCCATGGCGTTTGTAGCCCGGGACGCCTAGGCTTTTGGGTGTGGAAACCCTGGTCGACCCAAACCCCTGATTCTTTCTTGACAAAAGGTAAAGTCTTTTCCACTTTTCCCCGTGGAAAAGGGGGTTTCCCCTTTGGGGAAACGTTTGGCCCCCCCCCAAAATGAACACCCGCCCCCTGATGCCACCTAGGGCCCCGGGCAGGGACAGTTTCCCAGGGGAAAAACCGGGGAAAAATTGGGGCCACAACCCTTTTTGGGGCTCCCCAAAAGAAAGTCCACCCGGACTTTTTATTTTCGGGGGGCAGAGTGCTGCCCAAATTTTGGCCCCCCCTTTGGTTTTCAGGGTCGCCCAGGCCCCTTCGCTCCCTGGGCTGGGGGACTGCCCCCCTTTCCACTTTTGGCCGGGTAAAGGAAGCTGCCCCAATCAGGGGACTCCAGACTTGGTTGTCCCGATTGAATGGTATTTGCTCCAAACCCCCCCCCCCTTCCCCCAGCACCCGCACCCCAAAATTTAAATTTTGGAAGTCTTGAAGAACCCCCCGGTCAGACCTGCCCGGGGAAGGGACGATCCCGGGCCATAGGCAGCGGCCAACTGCCCTTACAGGGTTTTCCCCCTATAGAAATTTGATTTTTGCCCCTCCCTCTAAATTAGCGGGGGAAAAAGGCTCCTTTTTTGGGCCCGGGTAGGGGGGTCCAATAGGGTAGAGACCCAGAAGTAAATCCCTCTGCCGGATGCTGACTTTTTCGGTTTGTCACTGGGCCAGGCAAATCAGCATGTGGGGGCCCAAATTCCCCCAAGGGGGACTCCGGGGGTTTCCCCTGCCCCCAATTCCGGGGGTAACTGCCACGGTGCTTGGGGGCCCACCGGCCTGGGTTTTCCTATCCCCTCTACCTCCCCCAAAACCCCCCTGCCCCTGCTCCCTTCCTCTCTTGTAAACCGGGGGTTTTAAAAAAATTCCACTCATTTAAACCAAACAATGTTTTGCTCCAATTCCTCCTCCCCCTTTCCCCCCCTCCTCCATTTCAGTCCCCCCGGACTCATTTTTGGCCGGGATGTAGTGCCAGGGTCTCCAGCCCCCCTCCCCCAGACAAAAAATTTTCAGCATCTGTTCCAGGACTTTAAAGGGAGGGGGAAAAATGACGTTTTTTCACCCCTAGCCCCTGGCGACTGACAAATAAGTGGCCCCACGAAGGGCCTCAAAAATTTGGCGGGGTGTCACTAAAATGACTGCCACTGGCTAAACTTTAAAAGTTAAAACAGGGGAGTACTCCGGGTCCGCCGGGGGATAAATAAAAAAATCTTTAAGGGGCCCTTTCTCTTTCAAACGGGTTGGGGCCCCAAAACATGTCCAGGCGGGAAATTCCCAACGGGGTGGAAAAACGTCGCTTTATCAAAGTGTGTTGGGGAACGGGCCTTTCCCTGCCGCGCAACCCCAAGGGAGGGTTTTCCCGGGCTCGGGTGGGAATGGATGAAGGGGCAGGGCACATTTTTCCGGGGCCTTTTTTTCAAAATTCTTCTAAGATAGGTGGAAAGACTTCAGGAAACCTTTTCAAAAACCAATTTAAACACGTGCGCCATGAAAGGGCCATGGACCACCCCTCCTCGGTGCAGCCCCAAACCCAAAATGTTATTTCCCATTGTTGCCCAACCAGGGTTTCCCGATTTGCGGGTTGGCGCGGAGAAACCCACACATCGATTTTTTGCTTTTTATGCCCGGGGAGCATTCCCCCCCGGTTGCCCCTTCTTTTCGCCGAGGCAAGGCAGGTGTTAGAATGCGGGCCCCCGCTGTGCCCCTAAAACATGTGGTAATAAAGGGAGAAAGTACTTTTTGGGGGGGCTAAGATGGTGGTGGGGGAAATGAGGAGGAGGAGGGGGGAACATTGGGGAAAGGAGCCGCAGTTTCCCCAAAACGTGGAGGAAAGCGGCGTCTCCTGCCCAAAATTTGGGTTGGTTTGTCCCCTGGGCAGGAAGCACTTTTAAACCAGGGGGCCGTAAAGGACTTGAAAATGGCCCCCCCTACCGATTCCCGCCCCAAAACGTCCGCGTTTCCCCGGGGCCCTTGGAACAAACCGATAAGCTAAAGGGATTGGCTCACCTTCTGTTCTACTTATTTTTTGAAGTGCTGGCCCGCCTTTTTGAAAAAAAATTTTAGGGTTTGGAAAACCCCTCCATCTGGCTCGCACAAGACTTTAGTTCTTAAACCCGGGGGAAAGAGCCCACCTTTTTGGAAAAGGGGGGGACTGAAAAGTCCCAAAACAACTTGGACGGGGAGTACGGTCAGCTGCTGCACCTTAGGATGGTTGGACATATAATGTTGTCTCTTTGCCATCGCCTCGCTGAACGACTGCTGGCGCCATGAATAGCGAGGAGCAGGAGCATCTGGACCGGGAGATGATGTCAAAGAGAAACACTCCCTTCTGCAGAGGTGGTGGAGCCTTGACTGGCTGCAATGGCATGCGTGCCACTGGGCGTGCTGCTGCTGTTGCTTGGCAGCAGGATGGACCACCACATCTGAGCCACGTTTTCCTCCCAGGCCACGGATGTGATGCTGCATGTGTTTTACGGGAGGGCCGTGGTGCCAACGTTAGCTCCCTGGCCACGCTTCACTTTCTGCCCCCCAGATTCTACTATACCCATATTCGGCTCCTCCGGTGTCTTAGCAGAGAAATGCCACACCGCCGAGTATCGGGTTTTTCCACCAACGCTCCGCACTGAGTGACTACTGCCGGCCGCTGCCTCACTGAGCCCCTGTGCCGCTACTTTCTTGGACCTGCGAAGCGGGTATTTTACCCAGTGGCCGCTTTTGGGTCCCGACCTCACACTGCTGCTATCCTGCTGACGCACGGCCACACAACCCCCTTGCTGGCTGTGCCGTGCCTGACGCGCAAGCTGACGCCCTCTTCTCTTGACGATGATGAAGCCCTTCCTCACCCGGCTCCAAGTGCGGTGGGCTACATCATCATCTATTTGTTGTTTCATCGTCACTGCTGTCCTCATCCCCGGTCTTGGGTAGGGCAGAGGCTGCCCCCTCACAACATGACCTCCCATGCCACTCTCCACATCTATACTTTGCCGCCTACTGCAAGAAGCAGGGGATATTGGCCCCATTTCTTCGCTGCCAAGTAGCTGCTGACTGCCCTCCTCAAATTGTTCATCCTCGCTATATAGTGGCGCTGACCCCAAAACCCAACATAGTAGATCTCTGGCTGGGGGAACCGGATAGGACAGAGGCGGGTTGAGGACAGGTGAGGGCCGTTTGACCCGCTCCCGGGCCATGCCAACAAAGGGGTTGGGTCTGACGTTCCCACCGACTCTTGGCTGGGGTTTGTCAATTTCACCCTGGGAGAAAGTGAAATGACCTAGTCAACCAATCAAGAACCATTGGTTTGCTAGTCAGTACACGGCCGCTAGATGACAGGGGCATTTTGTGGCCTCCCCGGGAGTAAACCCCCTGCTGCGATGTCCCCTTGCTGTGCTGCGACCTGGGCCTGGAATGTTTGTGCCTCTGCCACTCGCAGGTGAAGAGCCTGCCACCTCTCTGTCTGACATATTGTTTGTTCAAAATGTACAGACACTGTTGATGAAGATATCTGTATATGAATACACACCCTGTATTTGACTCCAAATGAACCCATAACAAGCTTGGTAACCCTGGATATAAATTCGCTCCACAAAGGGGAAAGGAAAAATTGACTTGTATGTGCCTTTTAAAAACTCAGTGTATTTTACTGAATATAAAAGCACAAACAGGCTTAATTAGCCTTGGGAAAATGAATTATTCTACAAAATTTTCTTCTTGGTGGTGAAAAACAAAGTTTCTTTTTACTGAATACAACGCAGAAAAAACGCTTAATTACCCCTGGATGTAAATTGCGCAAAAAAAATTAGGCAACCAAAAACTACGAGCTTTGTAGCGTGTTACAATGGTGTGTTTTCTACGCTACACCAACAAGAGAAAAAAATTCTAATTAACCTTCGTTTGTGAATTAGGCTACAGGAAAATTGTATTTTTTTGGCAGTGAAAAAGAGGGTTTCTTTGAGTCCCACAGCAGAAAAACAACGTTTAAATTTAAACCCCCGGGATGTAAATTGCGCCAAACAATTGAGCAACCAAACAAACTACGAGCTTTGTAGCGTGTTACAATGGCGTGTTTTTTAACTACATAACAAGAGAAAAAATTGAAATTTAACCTTCGCTTGTGAATTATGCTACAGGAAATTGTAATTTTTGGCGGTGAAAAAGACGGTTTATTTTTTTGTCACCACAGCAGAAAACAACGTTTAATTACCCTGGATGAAAAATTGCACCAAACAATTGAGAAAACCACAAACTACGAGCTTTGTAGCTTTTTACAATGGCGTGTTTTCTACCTACACAACAAGAGAAAAAAATTGTATTTAACCTTCGCTTGTGAATTATGCTACAGGAAAATTATAATTTTTGGCGGTAAAAAAGACGGTTTTATTTTATCACCACAGCGAAAAACAACGCTTAATTAACCCCTGGATGTAAATTGCGCCAAAAAAATTTGAGCAACCACAAACTACAAGCTTTGTAGCGTGTTACAATGGCGTGTTTTCTACGCTACACAACAAGAGAAAAAATTGTAATTAACCTTCGCTTGTGAATTATGCTACAGGAAAATTATAATTTTTGGCGGTGAAAAAAACGGTTTATTTTTGTCACCACAGCATAAAAACAACGCTTAATTAACCCCTGGATGTAAATTGCGCAAAAGAATTGAGCAGCCAAAAATAAAAGTTGTATTTGTATTTTTAAAAACGCTGTTTCTTTAAATGAATACAACAGGAACTGGCTTGATCCTCCTTGGATATTCAATGTGCTGTGAGCAGATAGCATTAAAATGTATATGCAGCTGCAGTGGACGCACACTGGACTTCAGATCCAATACCCCAAAAAATCAGAAATAGAACATTAGGAAAGCAGTCTCTGAGACAAGCTGAGACACCCCAAAAAAAATCGTGTATAAAAATCAGTTCTTCGTAAGAGCTATTGCTGTCACAATCACCACAGCAGCACCTTCCCTGATCATACAGTGAGAGGAGTGTGAGCTTCCAGCGTCGCGCCCGGACTTATATAGCTGACGTCACAGAATCCCGCCGGGCCCCTGATTGGCTTAAACTCGCACATGTCATGCAGGCTATGCCCTTCTTCCTCCCAGAGTGTTTTGCCCCATGTAGCGCCATGTGCTCGCAGCCATTTTATCAATCAAAAGTACACTTCGTTCACCCGAAGTCCCTCCAAAGTTCGACTTCGTTCCGAACCGAAGTTTTCCTGAAATTCTAAACGAATTCCACTTCGTTAGAATCAATTCGCCCATCTATAAGTGAGGTGGGAACACTCACATGACAACCAATTGGAAATAAAAAAAATGCTTTAACTGCACCATGAGATGGATTCTGCTGTTAAATTAAAGGTGTTTTCTCTAAGAGTATAAGGACATCACAGAATTGGCCCCCTTGCCGAAGATCACTCTTTATTAGCAAAGCAGAGCTTGTCTGTCAATCTATTAAATTGTTAGCCACTCACTTGAATTGTCAGCATTCAATTCTTTATTTATATATCAAAAGGGTAACAATGGATCATTACTGCTTCTCAAAGGACAAGGAGCCACCACTGTTTTTTAATAACTATGTCTGCTACAAATATTTTTGGGAAAGTGAAGCGCAAGCAGTGTCGGATTGGGTTGCATGTAGCCTACTTGTAAAGCTGATTCTTGGGGCCCACCAGTGGAGTTCATTCTAAGGGCCAATCAGTGGAGTAGATTCTTGGGGCCCATGAGATTTCATTCTTGAGGCCCATCCTACAACTACCGAACAAGACTGCATATACTGCACATGACTCTTGCACTGTGCCTTTTGCTTTCTGCCTCTTTTTCTCTGTCTTTCTCCCTGAAATGGGCCCACCATGCCCAGCAGCCATTTGTGGGTTTCTCCATCTCCTCACTGGGTTAGTCTATGCCTGAGTACAAGGCACCTTGGTGCTAAAACTTTATTGCAGTAAATGTGTTTAAACTCCACTTTCTGCATTGGGGGTATTTTGCCTTGGACTACTTTTCTGTACTGGGGGAACCAAATGGAAGGCCGTACCAAGTTTGCTCAGGACTGGGCAAGAGGACTCTTTCATAAAACTACAGTTGATATTTGTCAGATTACATACTCCAGGACTACTAGGGCAGAAAGTTAGACTAATAATTGGTCATTATAGAAATAAAAAGTGATAGACTTCTTATAACAAATAATTTGGAAAATCTTGCTTCAAACCTTCAAATACATGAACTGTGAAAACACTCTTACATCTACAAGAGATAGGAATAAATATGTCACCTATGTCTAACGTCATTTGTACTTAAAGTGGTTAAGAATTAGAAGTAGATAAAACAATGAAATGTCAACAGGAACAGAGTTTAGAAGAAGTCCTTGAGAAGGCTACCAGGCTGAAGTCAGTGAGATTATATATCTGATATGGGAAAGCAGATGAGAAGAAGTGAAACATAAATTAGACAGACATAAAAGAAAGCAAGGCAACCCAACACCAGACACTAATCTCAAGCATTGTTGACTAATAACTTTAACAGAGTTGTTACACATACTGTACATAAAACTTTAGGCCACATGTATGAACCTGTTTATGTCTAAAACTAAATTTTTTGTCCATAGGTTACTATGGGCAAAAGAGTGAGTTTTAGACCTAAACAGTTTCATACTTGTGGTCCTTAGTCTTTAATGCATTTTCAAAGCCAATAACTATATCTGTTAATTCAATAACTTAATATTCCTAGACTGGTTCAGAATATTTTGTCTGTCATGTCAGTAATGTCTAAAATATGTTGCACTCATTAGAGTGCAAGTGATCAAAAATAAAGTAAAGCTCTCCATCTGAGTAATAAGCTCTACAACTCGAAAGGTCAGCTAGCCTTTAGATTGGCTGTGTGTTTCTCTACTTAACAAAGCAAAAAAAGCATAGGCCTCGGGGTGAACACAAAAAAAAAAAAAAAAAAATACGGAGCCAACCACATGCAGGTAAGCATAAAAAGTAAAAAAAAAAGAATAAAATCTGTTTTCCACTTCAAAGTTGCAAAATGATAAAATGTAGCCATTAAAAACATAGCAAAAGGATATTTGGAGAAAAACATGGCATTTTTTCCTCCATGTATCTTTTTACTGGATCTATAATAAAGTTTTATCATTTTGCATTTTTGGAGTGGACAACAGATATTTTTTTACTTTGTTTGTGTCTATTTATGAAGGTTACTCCAAAATAATGTCTCATAACTTATTATGTTGGCTAACATCAGAAGTGGATGTTGGTTGTATGGCAATAGCGTTTGAACCTTTCCACCGATATCTGTTACATTTTGTTGCCATATGACATCAGAGGGACAGTCTGACAAAACGTCATCTGACATGAATGTGCATATAAAACAAAGGTGGAAAGAAATGCATCCATTGCCATTCACGGATTTGGCGACTTTTAACCACTTCCTTATATTACGGTTAGCTTTTTTTTTCTCCCCACCTTCGAAAAGACATAAAGTTTTTATTTTTCCACCTATGGACCTGAATAACGGCTCATTTTTTTGCAGGCTGTATTGTACATTTTATTGTTGCCATATTACTTTTAGATCACTTTTTATTCCAATTTTTAGGGAACATGAAATGACCAAACAAATGACAAATTTTGCAGCTTGGAATTTTTTTCTTTTATGGTGTTCAGCTTACAGGATAAATGATGTTATATTTGATAGATCATGCTTTTACAGACACAGTCGTACCAATTATATGTAACTTTTTTATATTTTTATTTGTAGAATGGCAAAAGGGAGTAATCTAAACTTTTAATATTTTTTGATTATTTTTTATACTTTTAAAACTTTTCTTTTTAATTCAACATGCACTCCCTTTAGGGTACTTGACCACTAGCGGCACAATTGTTTGTACACCCAAAGTAACCTGGAGTACACCAGGAGTACTTTTGTATGGATGACTCTTTTTCTCAGTATTTTTCTTAAATATTTTTGCTCTAGAGATGCTCTTTTTAAGAAAATTCTAATTATAATTAATATGTACCTATATATCAATAGATATATTTGCTATTCATTATTATCCCATTCTTCAAATCATTTAAAACAAAATGCATATTAATGCACCCTACATTGAAGAGATTAAGTACCTTAGCCTCCAAACTTTTGTAGGCAGGTAGGTTCTAATCTTTTCTTTTTTTTAACTTTTTTGCTACAGTCAGTGTGAATGCTGCTTATCTTGGCCCAGGCAATATCATTGACCAGTCATTACATTTTTATCCTTCTAAATACTAAAGACAAGAAAGTGTTTAAAGTACTTAAAAAATAGACCTTTCCATTGCTGCAATAACACTGTAGTCTCCCCATTCAAATAATATGTTTAAGAATGGAAAGACTATAATGAAAATACAGAGCAATGTGAGTGAAAATCCTTATTAATTAAAATTAGCTGCCTATAAATGTTGTTTAGGAGATATCATAATAAGTGCCACTAGTGGCTAACACCCAGTGTTTGTTATCTAATAGCTCATAAAGGTGGAGATAGAACATTACATGATTATCCCTATCTTATTAAGTAATGACATATGGCTTTGTGGGAGTCCAACCTCTGAGATCCTTACTGGTCCTGAGACTGAAAGGACTCTGAATCCACTTTACAGCTTCCGCCAGCACAGTGGTTTCCCATCAGCACTATACTGTTCATGTGAATGGGACCGAGCTGTAGATTCCTGCCCTGCAGCACTCCCAGGCTTAAAAGAGGATGCAGCACCTAATTAGTGTTGAGGCCCCTTCATTCCTGGGATTTTCATTATTTTACTTTCAAGATATTCTTAATTATTATTCACTGTTATTTAACCTCTTACTGACCATGGTTGTATGGATATGTCTACTGTCGGTAAGGAGATACAGAGAGGGCTTACTCAGGATGCTCCATATGCTTTGGGTGCCAGCTGTTGATTACAGCTGACACCAACCGCTGGGATTGGAGATGGCTCTGATCCCTGGTTTTTAACTGTATACAGGAAGTAATAGTATAATCTTCTGCACAGGACTCTAACAAGATATTCTGATGCTCTAGGTAAAAAAAAAAGACA
>JAODAL010077779.1:0-13149 GCA_025379985.1 Phyllomedusa bahiana | reverse complement strand
CCCCTCGAGAAGGGCCTGACCCTGCTCCTGGTGCTGGAACAACCAGGCCTGCCTACATGCTTCCCCCCACTCCTGGAGCCCTGAACACGCAGGAGAAGGTGCCTGGAACCCCTGCTCATGGTGCTGGAACACCCAGGCCTACCTGCATGCTTACCCCCACTCCTGGAGCCCTATACCCGCAGGGGAAGGTGCCTGCACCCCCTTCTCATGTTGCTGCAACACCCCGGCCTTCTTGCATGCTTACCCACACTCATGGAGCCCTGAACCCGCAGGGGAAGGTTCCTGGACCCCCTGCTGATGGAGCTCTACCACCCAGGCCTACCTGCATGCTCCCCACACTCCTGGAGCCCTGTCCCCGCAGAGGAAGGTGCCTGCACCCCCTGCTCATGTTGCTGTACCACCCAGGCCTACCTGCATGCTTTCCCACACTCCTGGAGCCCTGTACCTACAGGGGAAGGTTCCTGGACCCCCTGCTCATGGAGCTCTACCACTCAGGCCTACCTGCATGCTTACCCACACTCCCGGAGTCCTGTACCCACAGGGGAAGGTGCCTTCACCCCCATCTCATGAAGCTGGAACACCTAGGCCTTTCTGCATGCCTCCCCACACTCCTGGAGCCCTGGACCCGCAGGGGAAGGTGCCTGGACCCCCTGCTGATGGAGCTCTATGACCAAGGCCTACCTGCATGACTCCCCACACGCCTGAAGCCCATGCTCCGCTGGGGAAGGTGCCTGGACCCCCTACTCATGGTGCTGGAACACTCAGGCCCAACTGCATGCTTCCCCACACACCTGGAGCCCTGTACCCACAGGAGAAGGTGCCTGGGCCCCCTTGTTCATGATGAGGGACCACCCAGGCCTCCCTGCATGCTTCCCCACACTCCTGGTGCCCTTGCCCCACAGGGAAGGGTGCCTGGACCCCCTGCTAATTGTGCTGGAACCCCCGGGCCAACCTGCATGCTTCCCACACCTCTGGATCCCTTGTACCGCAGGAGAAGGTGCCTGGACCCCCTGCTCATTGTGCTGGAACACCCAGGCCTACCTGCATGTTTCCCCCCACTCCTGGAGCCCTGTACCCTCAGGGTAAGGTGCCTGGACCCCCTGCTGATGGAGCTCGACCACCCAGGGCTGTCTGCTTGCTTCCCCGTCCGCCTGGAGCCCTGCTCCACGGTCCGGTTCATGGGGGTACTTGCCCACCCATGTTGGGGCACCATTAGGTCGGCCGGGTGACTTGCCCTACTTTGGGCACTTTGCTCCATGGTCCGGGTCATGGGGTACTTGCCTACCTGTGTTGGGGCACCAGGAGGTCGGCGGGGTGACTTGCCCCATGTGGACCCGCTGCTGATGGAGCTTGACCACCCAGGGCTGCCTGCATGCTTCCTTGACCTCCTGGAGCCCTGGCCCCCGCAGGGGAATTTGCCTCGAACCCCTGCTCATAGAGCTCGACCACCCAGCGCTGCCAGCTGTCTTCAACCAACCTCCTGGAGCCCTGGACCCGCAGTGGAAGTTGCCTGGACCCGCTGCCTGTTGTGCCTGATTACCCACTCGTTCCAGCTCCCTTCCACGACCTCCTGGAGCCCTGGACCCGCAGGGGAAGGTGCCCAGACCCGCTGCTGGATCACCCGGCTTCTCAACTCCCGTTGCTGACCTCCTGGAGCACTCTACCTGCAGGGGAAGGTGCCTGGACCTACTGCCTGTTGTGCCTGATCCCGCACTCTTTCCAGCTCCCTTCCCCGACCTCCTGGAGCCCTGCACCCGCAGGGGAATGTGCCTGGACCCGCTGCTAGTGGTGCTGGATCACCCAGGCTTGCCTGCTTCACAGTCCTGCTCTCATGCTGCAGGCCACCGCCTGTGTGCACTTCAGAGGGGTTTGAGGCCACTTTGCTATTTTTGGGAAAAAAGTGTGTCTTATAGTCCAAAAAATACGAGATATATATATGTATATATGTATATATATATATATATATATATATATATATATATATATATATATATATATATATATATAAACATGTATAAAAAGTATAAAAAGGGTTCAAGTCACGATTTTGATATAAGTTGTTTTTTTATATATATTTGTATATTTTATAAATATTGTATATATTATGGATATGTGGTATATTATTAGTTTTAAGCAGTTTTTTTAGGGATGAGCGATATTGTGGTGCTGGTGCTGCTGGATCACCCAGGCTTCTCAGCTCCTGTCCCCATTCTCATGGAGCCCTGGACCCGCAGGGGAAGGTGCCTGGACCCGCTGCCTATTGTGCCTGATCCCCCACTCATTCCAGCTCCATTCCCCGACCTCCTGGAGCCCTAGACCCACAGGGGAAGGTGCCTGGATCACCCAGGCATCTCAGCACCCGTCCCCGACCTCCTGGAGCCCTGGACCTGCAGGGGAAGGTGCCTGGACCCTCTGCACATGGAGCTGGAACACCCAGGGCTTGCTGCATGCTTCCCCACACTCCTGGAGCCCATGCCCCGCTGGGGAAGGTTCGTGGACCCCCTGCTCATGGTGCTGGAACACCCAGGCCTACTTGCATTCTTCCCCACACTATTGGAGCTCTTGGCCTGCAGGGGAAGGTGCCTGGACCCCCTCCTCATGGTGCTGGAACACCCAGGCCTCCCTGCATGCTTCCCCACACTCCTGGTGCCCTTGCCCCACAGGGAAGGGTGCCTGGACCCCCTGCTAATTGTGCTGGAACACCCAGGCCAACCTGCATGCTTCCCCACACCCCTGGATCCCTTGGACCGCAGGGGAAGGTGCCTGGACCCCTGCTCATTGTGCTGGAACACCCAGGCCTACCTGCATGCTTCCCCACACTCCTGGAGCTCTGTACCCGCAGGGTATGGTGCCTGGACCCCCTGCTCATGGAGCTCGACCACCCAGGGCTGTCTGCTTGCACCCCCGTCCGCCTGGAGCCCTGCTCCACGGTCCGGTTCATGTGTGCCTGGACCCGTGTTGGGGCACCATGCGGTCGGCCGGGTGACTTGCCCCACTTGGGGCACTTTGCTCCATGGTCAGGTTCATGGTGGTACGTGCCTACCCATGTTGGGGCACCAGGAGGTTGGCTGGGGGACTTGCCCCACGTGGACCCGCTGCTCATGGAGCTTGACCACCCAGGGCTGCCTGCATGCTTCCATGACCTCCTGGAGACCTGGCCCCGCAGGGGAAGTTGCCTCCAACCCCTGCTCAAGGAGCTTGACCACCCAGCGCTGCCAGCTGTCTTCCCCAGCCTCCTGGAGCCCTGGACCCGCAGGGGAAGTTGCCTGGGCCTGCTGCCTGTTGTGCCTGATCACCCACTCGTTCCAGCTCCCTTCCTCGACCTCCTGGAGCCCTGGACCCGCAGGGGAAGGTGCCTGTACCCGCTGCTGGTGCTGCTGGATCACCCAGGCTTCTCAGGTCCCATCCCTGACCTCCTGGAGCCCTGGACCCGCAGGGGAAGGTGCCTGGATACGCTGCCGGTTGTGCCTGATCACCCACTCTTTCCAGCTCCTTTCCCCGACCTCCTGGAGCCCTGGACCCGCAGGGGAAGGTTACTGGACCCGTGGCTGGTGCTTCTGGATCACCCAGGCTTCTCAGCACCCGTCCCCGACCTCCTGGAGCCCTGGACCCGCAGGGCAAGGTGCCTGGAACCGCTGCTGGTGGTGCTGGATCACCCAGGCCTGCCTGCTTCACAGTCCTCTTGTCATGCTGCAGGCCACCGCCGTGTGAAACTTCTGAGGGGCTTGAAGGCCACTTTGCTATTTTTGGGAAAAAAGTGTGTCTTATAGTACAAAAATACGGGTATATAATATATATTTATTTATATTTATTATTTTTATATTATATATTTATATTTTATTAATTTATAAACATGTATAAAAAGTATTTAAAAAAGGGGTTCAAGTTTCCCCGATTTTGATATAGTTGTTTTTTTATATATATTTGTATATTTTATAAATATTGTATATATTATGGATATGTGGTATATTTATTAGTTTTAAGTATTTATTAGGGATGAGCGATATTATGGTGCTGGTGCGGCTGGATCACCCAGGCTTTTCAGCTCCTGTCCCCGACCTCATGGAGCCATGGACCCGCAGGGGAAGGTGCCTGGACCCGCTGCTATTGTGCCTGACCCCCACTCATTCCACTCCATTCCCCGCCCTCCTGGAGCCATGGACCCGCAGGGGAAGGTCCCTGGAGCACCCAGGCTTCTCGGGGCCCCTCTCGCCTTTGGACCCCGGCCCGAGAGTAGGTGACTGGACCCCTTGCACATGGAGTTGGAACACCCAGGGCTTACTGCATGCTTCCCCACATTCCTGGAATGCATGCCCCACTGGAGAAGGTGCCTGGCCCCCTGCTCATGGTGCTGGAAAACCCGGGCCCTACCTCATGTTTTCCCCCCACCCCGGGGCCCCATGCCCTGTGGGGAAGGTGCCTGGCCCCTGCCAGGGCTAACCCCCCAGGCCTAGCTGCATGCGTCCCCACACCCCTGGAGCCCTTGGACCGCAGGGGAAGGTGCCTGAACCCCTGCTCATGGAGCTGAAACACCCAGTCCTAACTGCATGCTTCCTCACACTCCTGGAGGCCATGTCCTGCGGGGGGAAGGTTTTTGGACACCTGCTATGGTGTGGAAATCCGGGGCATAAGCTGCATGCTTCCCCACCCCCTGGATCCTTTGCCTGCTGGGGAAGGTGCCTGGACCCTGCTCTGGGCTGGAACCCAGGGCTACCTCCAGCTTCCCAAACTCCGGGGGACCCCTCGGCTCACAGGGTGGTCCCTGGTCCTTGCTATGGTGGGGAAAACTTTCGGCCTACCGCATGTTCTCCACCTCTGGAGCCATGCCCCAGGGGGGAAGGTCCCTGGACCCCCTGTTCACGGAGTGGAACCCCCTGCCTAGCTGCATGCTTCCCCACACCCCGGGCCCCATGCTCGCGGGGGAAAGGTACCTGGCCCCCTGCTCTGGAGCTGGAAACACCCAGGTCCGCTGCATGTTACCACACCCTGGCGCCCGCAAATGCGGGGGAAATGTGCCTGGCCCCCCTGCAAAAAGGGCGGGAGCAACCCGGCCTAGGTTGCTTTCCACACCCCAGGAGCTAGTTCTGCGGGGGGAAGGTTTTGGGCCCCCTGCTCATGGGGTGGAACCCCAAAGGCCTACCTGTGTTCCCCACACTTCCTGGAGCCCTTGGCCCCGCGGAGAAGGTGCCGGACCCCCTTTCTCATGGGCGGAACACCCAGTCCTTGTGCAGTTCCCCCCCCTTGGGGGGACCATCCCTCGTGGGGAAGGTGCCTGGAACCCCTGTCATGGAGCTGGAACACCAAGGCTCCCTGCTGATCCCACCCTCCTGGAGCCCAGCCCCATCAGGAAGGGCCTGGACCCCTGTCATGGGCTGGAGCAACAGGACTAGCTGTATGTTTTCCCCACACTCAGGGTATGTTTGCGGGGGAAAGGTGTTGGACCCCTGCTCATGGAGCGCAACACCCGGGCCGCTTGCTTTGTTTCCCCCACATTTTCGGAGCCCATGCCCCACTGGGGAAGGTTCGGACCCCTGCTTAGGTGCTGGAAACCCAGGCCTAGCTGCATGCTTCCCACATCCTGGACCCCATCCCCCCGATGGGGGGTGCCGGGCCCCCCCTCCCATGGTGCTGGAAAACACGGGCCCTACCTGCATTTTCCCTGCACTCCTGGAGCCCTTGTCCCACAGGGAAAGGTGGGGCCCCCCTGCCATGGTGTGGAGAACCAGGTAGTGTATGCTTCCCCCACTCCTGGGCCCAGCCCCGTCAGGAAGGGGCTGGCCCCCCGTCATGGAGGGAACACCAGGTTCGCTGCATGTTTCCGCACACCCCGGGAGCCCAAGCCCCGGGGGGAAAGGTGCCTCCCCCCTGCTCTGGTGTGGAACACCCCAGGCTAGTGCATGCTTCCCCACACTCCTGGGCCCTTGCACTGCAGGGGAAGGTCCCTGGACCCTTGTCAAAGGAGCTGGAGCACCCAGGATTAACTTTATGTTTCCCCCACACCCCGGGGAACCATCCCCCGTGGGGGAAGGTGCCCGGCCCCTGCATATGGAGATTAAAACCAGGCTGCTGAAGTTTTCCCCAACTGTGGGAAACGGGCCGGACCCCAAATTCATTGTGTGGAAGCCAGGCTTACCTGCGTTCCCCCCACACTCTGGAGCCCTTGGCCCGCAGGTGAGGGGCCTGGACCCCCCGTGGGGAGCTCTCCCACCGGCCTCCCTGCTGCTTCGTCACACTCTGGAGCCCTGTCCCGCAGAGGAAGGGCCTGCACCCGTGTTTCATGTTGCTGTACCCCCCAGGCCTCCCTGTGCTTTCCCAACCTCCTGGACCCCTGAAACCCAGGGGGGAAAGGGTTTCCTGTACCCCTGTCTGGAGTCTACCCCGGCCTCCGCATGCTTGTCACCTCCTGGAGCCCTGCCCCCGCGGGGAAAGGTGCCTGCACCCCCTGCTAATGTTGTGTCCCACCCAGGCCTACCGCTGCTTACCCCCCTTCCGGAGCCCTGTACCCGCGGGGAAGGTGCCTTCACCCCTTCTATAAGAGGGAAAAACCCCCGGGGCCTTCCGCATGTTTCCCCCACACTCCTGGGCCCTTGGCCCCAGGGGAAGGTCCCTGGCCCTGTTATGGGGGGGAAAACCCAGGCCTAGTGATGCTTCCCCATACTCCTGGACCCTCCCCTGCTGGGGAAGGTTGCTGGCCCCTGCTCGGGGAGGCCTACCTACAGGCCTACCTGCAAGATCCCAACACTCCTGGAAGGTGCCTGGACACCCTGCTCATGGTGCTGGAACACCCAGGCCTACCTCCATGCTTCCCCACACTCGTGGAGCCCTTGACCCGCAGGGGAAAGGGTTTCCCGGGAAACCCCATGCTCAAGGTGATGGAAAAAACCAGGCTACCTGCTTGCTTCCCCCACTCCTGGAACCCATGCCCGCGGGGGAAGGTGCCTGGACCCCTGCTATTTAGATTGAACACCCAAGGCTAGCTGCATGATTCCCCACACTCCTGGAGCCCAAGCCTCGCTGGAGAAGTTGCCTGGACCCACTGCTCTTGGAGCTGAAAACCCGAACCTAGCTGAAATGCTTTCCCCACATCGGGAGCCCAAGCCCCGCTGGGAACGGTGCCTGGACCCCTTGATCATGGTGCTGGAACACACAGGCCTACCTGCATGCTTCCCCACACTCCTTGAGCCCATGCCCCGAAGGGGACGGTGTCTGGACGCCCTGCTCATGGTGCTGGAACACCCAGGGATACCTCCACGCTTCCCCACGCTTCTGGATCCCTTGACGCGCAGGGGAAGGTGCCTTGACCCCCTGCTCATGGTTCTAGAGAACCCAGGCCTACCTGCATTCTTCCCCACACTCCTGAAGCCCTAGTTCCGCAGGTGAAGGTGCCTGGACCCCCTGCTCATGGATTTGGAACATCCAGGGCTAGCTGCATGCTTCGCTCACTCCTGGAGCCCATTCACCGCTGTGGAAGGTGCCTGGAGCCCCTGCTCATGGTGCTGAAACACCCAGGCCTTCCTGCATGCTTCCCCACACTCTTAGAGCCCTTGGCCGGCAAGAGAAGGTGCCTGGACCCCCTGCTCATGGTGCTGGAATACATGCTTCCCCACACTCCTGGAACCCATGCCCCGCTTGGGAAGGTGCCTGGACCCCCTGCATATGGAGATTGAACACCCAAGGCTAGCTGCATGATTCCCTACACTCCTGGAGCTCATGGCCTGCTGGGGAAGGTGCCTGGACCCCCTGCTCATGGAGCTGGAACACCCCGGCCTACCTGCATGCTATCCCACACTCCTGAAGCCCTGTACCCACAGGGGAAGGTGCTGGGATCACCTGCTCATGGTGTTGGAGTACCCAGGCCTAGCTGATGCTTCCCCACATTCCTGGAGCCCATGCCCCGCTTTGGAAGGTGCCTGGAACCCCTGCTCATGGTGCTGGAACACCCAGGCCTACCTGCATGCTTCCCCACACTCCTGAAGCCCTAGTTCCACAGGGGAAGGTGCCTGGACCCCCTGCTCATGGAGCCGGAACAACCAGGCCTTAGCTGCATTTCTTCCCACACTCCTGAAACCCTTGGCCCACGGGGGAAGGTTCCTGGACCCCCTTCATGGAGCTCAACCCCCCCAGGTCCCGCAGCTTCCCACATCCTGGAGCCCTGTCCCCGCGGGAAAATGTGCCTGCCCCTTGCTATATTGCTGTACCACCCAGGCCTTCTTGATGTTTTCCCCACCCTCCGGACCCCGTACTCACGGGGGAAGGATCGGGACCCCTGCTCAGGTCCTTACCCCCCAGGCCTACCTGCATGATTACCCACACCCCTTGACCCCTGTACCGCGGGGGAAGGTGCCTGGACCCCCTGCTGAGGGAGCTTATGCCCCAGGCCTACCTGATGCTTCCCCAAAATCCCTGGAGCACATGCTCTGCGGGGGAAAGTTGCCTGGCCCCCCTGCTTGGTGGGGAACACCCAGGCCACCTGCTCTTCCCACCTCCTGGAGACCTGTACCCGGGGGGGAAAAGTCCCAGGACCCCCTGCTCATGGGCGGGAAAATAAAAACTAGCTGCTTGCTTCCACACTTCCTGGCCCTTTGCCCCCTGAAAAAAGGTGTTTGGCCCGGGCTCATGGTGCTGGAACCCCCCGGCCTAGCTGCATGCTTTCCCAACTCCGGGAAAACCCCATCCCCTGTGGGGAAAGGTGCCTGGCCCCCCTGCTCAGGGTGCTGGAACACGGGGGCCCCTTCATGCTTCCCCACACCCCTGGGCCCATGTCCCTTTGGAGAAGGTCCCGGGGACCCCTGCTCAGGAGCCGGTACACCAGGTGTAGCTGCATGTTCCCCCACACTTCTGGCCCCCTGCACACGGGGAAGGTGCCTGTCCCCCTGCTCGGTGCTGGAACACTCAGGCCTAGCTGCATTCTTCCCACACTCCTGGACCCCTGCAACGGGGGAAGGCGCCGGACCCCCTGTATGGTGTGGAAAACCCCCAGCCTATTGCCTGATTCCAACACTCCTGGAGCCCTTCCCCGCAGGTAAAGGGCCCTGACCCCTGTCATGGTGCTGGAACACCCGGCCCCTGCAGGCTTCCCCCCCTTTCCGGGAAAACCATGCCCGCTGTGGAACAGCCGGAATCCCTTCTCATGGAGCTGGAACACCAGGCCGGTGAATGGTTCCCCCACTCCTTGAGACAATGCCCTGTGGGAAAGGTCCCTGGACCCCCTGTCAAGGAGCTGGAGCACACAGGCGCGCTGTTTCCCCCACACCCCTGGACCCCTTCCCCTGCGGGGGAAGGTGCCAGGCCCCTGTCATGGGCTGGAACCCCCAGGGTTTTAAATGTTTCCCCCACTCCTGGACCCCATCCCCAATGGGGAAGGGCCCTGGACCCCCTGTCATGGAGATGGAACCCAAGGCCTCCCTGCATGACCCAACACTCCGGGAGCCCATTACCCGTGGGGAAGGTGCCGGGACCCCTGTCATGTGCTGGTACCCCAGGCCCCCTGCATGTTCCCCCATATGGAGCCATGCCCCGGGGAAAGGTCCGGGAGCCTGCTCATGGTGCTGGAACACCGGCCCTATTCATGTTCCCCACACTCCTGGAGCCCTTTCCCCCGAGGGGGAAGGTGCCGGGCCCCCCGCTCATGGACCTGAACACCCCGTCTGCTGCATGCTTCCCCCCCTTTGGAGCCCAGGCCCCCTGGGGAAAGTCCCTGGCCCCCTGCTCAGGTTTCTGGAACACCGGCCTACCTGTGCTTCCCCAAAAACCCCCGGACCCCCTTGGCCAGGGGGAAAAGGTGCCTTTGGGCCCCGCTGCCTTTGTGTCTGTCCCCCACTCATTAGAGCCCCCCCCCCCTACCTCCTGGAGCACTGGCCCCGAGGGGAATGTCCCGGGGACCCGCTGCAGTTGCTGCTGGATACCCAGGTTCTCAGCCCCCCGTCCCGACCCCCTGGACCCCGGCCCCCACAGGGGAAGGTGCCTGCCCTGCTGCGGGTGCTGCGGATCATCCGGGCTTCTCAGCCCCCTTCCCGACCCCTGGAGGCTTGCCCCGGGGGGAAGGTGTCTGGATCCCTTGCTCATGGTGCTGGAACACCCAGGCCTACCTGCATGATTCCACACACTCCTGGAGCCCTGCACCAGCATCGGAAGATGCCTGGACCCCCTGATCATGGTGCTGGAACACCCAGGCCTACCTGTATGCTTTCCCACACTCCTGGAGCCCATGTCCCGCTGGGGAAGGTGCCTGGACCCCCTGCTCATGGTGCTGGAACACCAAGGCCTACCTGCATGCTTCCCCACACTCCTGGAGCCCTTGGCCCGCAGGGGAAGGTGCCTGGACCACCTGCTCATGGAGCTGGAACACCCAGTCCTAGCTGCATGCTTCCCCACACTCCTGGAAACCATGCCCTGCTTGGGAAGGTGCCTGGACCCCCGGCATATGGAGATTGAACACCCAGGCTAGCTGCATGCGTCCCCACAATCCTGGAGCCCTGTCCCCGCAGAGGAAGGTGCCTGCACTCCCTGCTCATGTTGTTGTACCACCCAGGCCTACCTACATGCTTCCCCACACTACTGGAGCCCTGTACCCGCAAGGTAAGGTACCAGCACCCCCTGCTCATGTTGCTGTACCACCCAGGGCTACCTGCATGCTTCCCCACTCTCCTGGATCCATGTACCTGCAGGGGAAGTTTCCTTCACCCCCTTCTCATGAAGCTGGAACACCCAGGCATTCCAGCATGCTTACCCACACTCCTGGAGCCCTGTACACGCTGGGGGAGGTGCCTGGACCCCTGCTCATATTGCCGTACCACCCAGGCCTACTTGCATGCTTTCACTCCCTCTTCGGGCCCTGTACCCACAGGGGAAGGTTCCTGGACCCCTGCTCCTGGAGCTCTACCACCCAGGCCTACCTGCATGCTTACCCACACTCCGGGAGCCCTGTACCCGCAGAGGAAGGTGCATGGACCCCCTGCTAATGTCGCTCTACGACAAAGGCCTACCTGCATGCTTCCCCACACGACTGGAGCCCATGCTCCACTGGGGAAGTTGCCTGGACCCCCTGCTGATGGAGCTCTACGACCCAGGCCTATCTGCATGATTCCCCACACTCCTGGAGTCCATGCCCCGCTGGAGAAGGTGCCTGGACCCCCTGCTCATGGTGTTTGAACACCCAGGCCTAGCTTCATGCTTCCCCACACTCCTGGAGCCCATGCCCCACTGGGGAAGGTGCCGGGACCCCCCGCTCATGGACCTGGAACACCCAGGTCTAGCTGCATCCTTCCCCATACTCCTGGAGCCCATGCCCCACTGGAGAAAGTGCGTGGACCCCCTGTTCATGGTGCTGGAACACCCAGGTCTACTTGCATGCTTCCCCACACTGCTGGAGTCCTGTACCTACAGGTGTAGGTGCCTGGATCCCCTGCTCATGGTGCTGGAATACCCAGGCCTAGCTGATGCTTCCCCACATTCCTGGAGTCCATGCCTCACTTAGAATAGTGCCTGGAACCCCTGCTCATGGTGCTGAAACACCCAGACCTACCTGCATGCTTCCCCAAATGCCAGGAGCCCTTGGCCCGCAGGGGAAGGTGCCTGGACCCCTGCTCATGGAGCCGGAACACACAGGCCTAGCTGCATGCCACCCCACACTCCTGAAGTCCTTGGCCCACAGGGTAAGGTGCCTGGACCCCCTGATCATTGCGCTCGAAGACACAGGGCTAGCTGCATGCTTCCCCACACTCCTGGAACACATGCCCCGCTGGGGAAGGTGCCTGGACCCCCTGCTCATTCTCCTGGAACACCCAGGCCTATCTGCATGCTTCCCCCTGCACCCCCTGCTCATGGTGCTGGAACACAAAGGCCTAACTGCATGCTTCCCCACACTAATGGAACCCATGCCCTGCTGTGGATGGTGCCTGGACCCCCTGCTCATGGTGCTGGAACACCCAGGCCTATCTGCATGCTTCCCCACACTCCTGGATCCCTTGGCCCGCAGGGGAAGATGCCTGGACCCCCTGGTCATGGTGCTGGAACACCCAGGCCTACCTGCAGGCTTCCCCACACTCCTGGAACCCATGCCCCGCAGGGCAAGGTGCCTGGACCCTCTGCTCATGGTGCTGGGACACCCAGGCCTAGCTTCATGCTTCCCTACACTCCTGGAGCCCATGCCCCGATGGGGACGGTGCGTGTACCCCCTGCTCATGGTGCTGGAACACCCAGGCCTACCTGCAGGCTTCCCCACACTCCTGGAACGCATGCGCCGCTGGGGAAGTTGCCTGGACCCCCTGCTCCTGGACCTGGAACACCCAGGCCTAGCTGCATTCTTCCCCACACTCCTGGAGCCCTTGGCCCGCAGGACAAGGTGCCTGGACCCCCTGTCCATTGTGCTAGAACACCCAGGCCTATCTGCATGCTTTCCCACACTCCTGGAGCCCTTGGCCCACAGGGGAAGGTGCCTGGACCTTCTGCTCATGGTGCTGGAACACCCAGGCCTACCTGCAGGCTTCCCCACACTCCTTGAGCCCATTCCCCGCGGTGGCATGTGCCATGACCCTCTTTACAATTATGCTGGAGCACCCAGGACTAGCTGCATTCTTCACCACACAACAGGAGCCCATGCCCCACTGGGGAAGGTGCCTGGACCCCCTGCTAATGGAGATGGAACACCAAACCCTGCCAGCATGCTTTCCCCAAACCCCGGGCCTTGGCCCCCCTGGGAAAAAAGGCCGGGGCCACCCGCTCATGGGCTGGGAAACCCCGTCCCCGCGCATGCTTCACCACACTACTGGAGACCCTGCCCTATGGGGAAGGCCTGGGGCACCCTGCTCATGGAAAGGAACCCTAGGCCACCTGATGTTCCCCAACTCCTGCACCCAGCCCTCTGTGGAAAGGGGCCTGGCCCCCTGTCTGGGCTGGAAAACCCAGGCCTACCCGCTTTCTTCCCCCCAATCCTGGAGCCCCTGCCGATGGAGAAGGTGCCTGGACTCCCCGCTCATGGGCTGGAAAAACCAGCCTACTCCCATGCTTCGCCACACTCGTGGGACCTGCCCCCAGGGGGCGGTGCCTCGCCCCGCTCAAAGGGGCGAAAAACCCAGGCCCACCTGTATGCTTCCCCCCACTTCTGTAGCCCTTGGGGGTGCAAAAAATACCTGGGCCCCCGGTCTGGTG
>JAODAL010077778.1:0-13149 GCA_025379985.1 Phyllomedusa bahiana | reverse complement strand
TCATGTCATTGAGTCAAATGAAAAAAAGATTTTGTATTTCTGCTCCTAAGTTTAACTGAAGCTGTAAAAATAGAAAATGATTTGCAAACATGTCAGGAGGAATTTTTGGTCCACTCCTCTTTGCAGTTCATCTCTAAATCATTAAGGATTGAAGCTGTTGCTTGGCAATTCAGAGCTTCAAATCCCTCCATAAGTTTTCTATGGAATTAAGGTCTGGAGTTTGGCTAGGCCCCCTCCATGACCTTAATGTGCTTCTTTTTGAGCCACTCCTTTGTTGCCTTGGCTGTATGTTTTGGGTTATTGTGTTGCTGGAAGACCCAGCCTCGACCCATTTTTAATGTCCTGGCAGAGGGAAGGAGGTTGTCATCTAGGATTTTACGGTACATGGCTCCATCCATTCTCACACTGATGCGGTGAAGCAGTCCTGTGCCCTTAGCAGGAAAACAAACCCAAAAAAATAATGTTTCCACCTCCTTGCTTTGACATGTGGGGACGGTGTTCTCTTGTTCATAGGCAGCATTTCTCTTCCCCAAAACACGGCGAGTTGAGTTAATCCCAAAGAGCTCAATTTTTGTCTCATCTGACGACAGCACTTTCTCCCAATCACTCACAGAATCATCCAGGTGTTCATTGGCAAACTTCAGAGGGCCTCATTTTGCGCTTCTTGAGCAGGGGGACCTTGCGGGACTGCAGGATTTTAAACCATTATGGCGTAATGTGTTACCAATGGTTTTCTTGGTGACTGAGGTCCCAGGTTCCTTGGGAGATCATTAACAAGTTCCCTGTGTAGTTTCAGGCTGATCTCTCACCTTCCTCATGACAAGGATACCCCACGAGGTGGGGTTTTTTCATGGTCCCCAGATCATTTGATTGACAGTCATTTTGTATTTCTTTCATTTTCTTAACTATTGCACCAACAGTTTTCTCCTTCTCACCCAGTTTTCTTACTTAGGTTTTGTAGCCCATTCCGCTTTGAGCCGGTCTATGATCTTGTCCCTGACTTCTTAGAAAGCTCTTTCATCTTGGCCTGTTGTAGAGGTTAGGACTGATTAATTGATGCTGTGGACAGGAGTCTTTTAAAAAAGTGACTATTTAAGACAGCTGTCTTTAATGCAGGTAATGGTTGATTAGGAGTGTCTAACTGGTCTGTTAGGAGCCAGACTCTTAATGGTTGGTAGGGGATCAAATACTTATTTTCCTTAGCAAAATGCAAATAAATTTATTACTTTATACAATGTGATTTTCTGGATTTTATTTTGGATATTCTATCTCTCAATTTTAAAATTAACCTACCCTAAAAATCATAGACTGTTCATGTCTTTGTCATCGGAAAAACTTAAACAATCAGAAAGGGGGTTCAAATAATTATTTTCCCTTCCTATAAATTAAAATGGTAAAAAATAAGAAACTGCCATAGAACCCGAAACCCCCATAGGGATAAAATCATTTGAATATAAGCATTGATATTTTTTTCTGTATCTAACCCATATCTTCCCTCCCTTTAGGATTTGAAAAACCCCTTACAAGGAAGCCCTCACGGCCCAAAAACAAGAAATTCCCCAAAAATGCGCCTGCCCGTTCTGAGGCCCCCCTTTTTTCCACTTAATCTCCAATTTTAAAAACCCTTCTTTTGACTGTCAAAAATGTCCTTGCACTTGCGCACAGTCCCTTTTTTAGCCTACATGATAACTTTTTGGGTTTAAAAAGGTGTCAAGCATCTCTTCGGAACAAGGGAAAATTTTTTTTCCTTTAAAGGGGGCCCCCCATTCTCTTTCCCCCAGAAACTACAAAAAATTTAAGAAAAAAAAAAAATAAAGTTTCGCAATATTCGTTATGTCCGGTTTTTTTGCCCAAGGGTGTATGGAGCTGGTTTCCAGGGCCCGCCTCAGAGAAACTTTTTTACCCCCCCCTTTTTAACTGCTTTGATGCTTTTTATAATGTGACCAGACAAATAATAGGAAAAATAAGGGGGTGATTCGCCCCTTTTTGCCCCCAATCACGGTTGCTTTTAATTTTTCCCTTTTTCCCGTCAGGGGAATAAAGAAATTCCCAGACCCTTTCCATTTACTGGGATTCTTTGCAAACCCCGCCCTTTTTAAAAAATTTAATACAAGTGATAAATTGCTTGTCCCCTCCGGCACAAAAAATTTTTAAAAAAAAAAAATGTTTTAAAAAAGTAAAATTATATGATTGCATAAAAACAATAAGTCATGTTTTAATCTTTTCCAATTGCTTTTTTGGGCATCCCCCCCTTCCAGAAAAAAATAAAGTAAAAGTAATTTAAAAAGCCTCATACTTCTACAAAGTGGTGTTCATAAAAAACTATATTTCAGCTCCCATAAAGAGGCCATCACACAGCAACAATGATGGAAAAGTAAAATAGTTATTGCTTAAGAAAATGGTGAGTGGAAACGTATATGTTTATTTTTATTAAACAAAAGTGTTTTTTTAACGCAGTAATAAACTTGAGATAAATTATGAAACTTTAGTATTGCCGCGTCAGAATCACACCAGATCCGCATGTACATCTTCATTTTTTTAATGCGAGTGAATGACTCAATCGTGAGACTATGTATGAAGGATGCGGTGTGTCTCGAAGTGGCCGTTTTCAAGATTTTTTAGACAATGGGGAAAATTCTGCGCCTTGATGTATGGGGCCCGACGCTTCGAAGTGCGCTAATAAAATGCGGTGTAAAGTTCCCTGCGCCATCGCTTTGGCGCTGTGAGGCGCGTTGCGGAATCCTAGGCACATTAAGTAATGCGCCTAACTTTGAATTAACATTTCAAAGACTCAGGCTGGAATCCGAGATAATAGTTTCCATTAAGCATGTCATGTCGAATAGACAAGCTTTGAATTGGGATATGGGACCACAATGGTCCACTGACAATACCCTGTGCTGTGCTGGCGTTTGACTGTATGTAAGTAAATAAGCATTGAGAAAAGGTTGATACGGCGAGCAAAAATACATCAGACAAAGATGTGTCTGGTATTAATAAATGAATAAAAAATGTAACATAGTATCATATAACATTCAGTGGCTTGTAATTTAACGCTGTAAAATTATTTATTTCTCGGAATTTTTAAACATTTTATCGCTGTTATTTCGTTTGTTACTGTTTGGTGATATTTATATGTATATTTCCATATTTTTTAAATGATCCACACACTTTTCAATACATCCTCGAAATACTTTTCTATGAACTAACTTGGATATTTTTCTTTATGAACTTAATTATTTTTTTGCACGCAAATCCATTTGTTGATTCCGTTGTACTGTCCTGTTAAGCTGTAGAACCCGTCGAGGACGCATTTTGCATCCCATTTAATAGTTCGAGACTCACACTTCGCTCGTGCGGTTTCAAGGTTAGACCACAAATTTGAAAACGTATGTATGCCTGTGTGGGAGCTGTGTAATACGCATCATCTTGAAGACCTGATTTAATCACATAATTGCGACGGTACGTTTTCGTAATACTGGATTGTGTCCCGCCCTGAACGAGGCCAAAGCTAAGCCCAAACTAACGCCCCATTCCATGTTGAGAGCGTAGCATTACAATAGTGGCGAAGCCTTTGCGGCCTAATCATCGACATTTTGAGCGTTCCGTTAGCTGGAAGTCGGCACCAGTGAGAGGCGCTAGTAATACGCCCTGAACTAAACAAGGCTGAGATAGATTTCGATGTCCCATCATACTTTGTCGCCCAACGGTTTTTTTTCCAACTGGTAGCCCAACAATTTTTTTCTTTTGTTCCCTGCAAATACCATTGATGTCGGCTTTGATTAGCCTCATCATTTCAAAAGAATTCTGAACTGCATTCCATCTAAGAAACGCAAGCCCTTTTTGCTAGCCTATGAGTCACATAAAAAACAAAGTAATGGAACCTCTCTAATCTTGGGATGAATGACTCAAACTATTCAGCAGCTACTTGAAGGGTTTAAATCTTCGTAGTCATTGTAACTTCCACTCCACTTTCTAAAAGGAAGAGCCTGAGAGAAGAGACATAACACATTTGTCGGGGTAGTGCAAGCGACAATTCCGCGGTCAGTCAGTCACTCCCAATCAGATAGCATGTCGGTGGTGCAACAGCGCCAATCGAAATTGTACCAAAGATCAAAGTATCCGTTTCGCTACACCCAGACATCTTGCGTCTCACCTGGTCTCGAAATCAGCAACTTCCAGGGGTTTATTCACTGAACAAGTCATTTAACAGGAAAGGAAGAGTGCTTGGTGTATTATTTGCATCCAAATCAGACATCTCTTGCTGTCCACTCTTATTGGTCAGATTAACACACAGTATTAACGTATATCGGGTGGTTTCCAGTAAGTCATCTTTCCTAGTAAGTTTTCTGTATTTCCAGTAAATATTGACGTCATCTAGGTGCGGTACACAGGATGTAGGCGCCATTTTGTTTGCATAGGTTACTTATAGCTGGCAGTTTGTAGCAAGGAAAAAATTAGAAATTTATGAAGGCATATAAAGTATAAAAGTATAAAAAGATACAACAATAATACTTGACTATCCCCCCTAAATAATTAAATTTTTCATATTCTGTGTGAACCCCATGATCTGTCCAATGTGCTTCGTTCCTCTTCACCTCTTGGGTGACAACCTATCCTTGCGGGTTAGCTCCCAACTTAAAGGTCTTTCTCATAGGAAAATCAGATCCCCACTATCCTAAATTTTCCCTGTGTATTCTGGGGTGGGGATGTCCAGGTTCATTCATACAATCATCATTGTTTTCATAACGATATCGAGAGTCCTGCCTCAAGTGGATCCCATTTCTGTGTGGTTTACTATATTCCCTTAGTTCCTGCCTCTATGGTTTTTGTATCATTCTTTAATGTACAGGGGATAACGGCAAATTGTGCGGTATCTATTCTGTACCAGGAGATACACACCAATCCTATAGCTCATCCATATTTGGGTCAAACATTACTCTCAAATCCATGGGTCCAGGGTGAACCAATTCAACCACAAGAGTTAGTTATCCCAGAGTGTGTCTTAAGGTTCTACAGATAAGTCAACAATTTGGGAGATGGCTTACTGTGGCTTTCGCATTGAAACCAGTCTTATACAGGGATATTATGTACAGCATTCTTCTCCTATCATGGCCACGAACCTCCCTTTTATGCTAGTATCTTGTCAACAAATCGCCAATCGGTTCTACAGGGTAATTATGGTACAAGTTTTAGGCCTAAGTCTTCAACAATCCCAAAGGAAAGCATCTCTACTTTAGTTTACAATACTTTGTTGATTGTTAGTGCAGGTAATTGATCACAGTTATACATATCTTACTTAATGGTGGGCCAGAGGAAAATCGATTCCCAACCTGCAAGTACCTGATCTCTGGACTTAAATTCATCTGGGACCCCCCTTGGGCACTCCCTTATGGCATCTATATAAATTGCAGAATCAAAAAATTCCCGCGGGTTCGTTTATTCTCATACTTCTTTGTAGGATCCTGACATTTTCCCTCATCATATCCCGGGTAGTTCCAAATGGAGTATTCTAAATGGCATTAGCAATTTATATTGGGTTCATTTCTCCTGTCCAACTGGAGGGGTAATTTCCCTCGTATTTTATCATCCCACACTAACCAACTTATATCGCTATAAGCTCTTGGTTGTGGTTTTGCAAAAGTGGCTTCATGTATGTTTACCTCCTTTGGGTACAGAAGCCCTTAGTGAAATTACCCAATGGTCTCCCTCCAGAGTGGTCTAGAATAGAAACAAGTGTACATTACCAGCGTAGACTATAATTTCTCCCGGGGGTTTGGAATTTTGGGTCAGGAGTTACCAGAGGGCGGTTGGATGGGCATTCATTGCATTGTTGATCTTCAGCAGTTTTAATAGACATTATGTGTTCATTTCTCTCTGAAATGTGGAATGGCATGTTCCCAATTGCACGCTCGGCTGTCAGCCAGCTAAACATCCTCTTGTGATGTTTGTATGATCTCAAAGTGTATCTAACCCACTCTAATACCAAAGAATTTTTTCATAGGGTGTGGTATGTGTCTCTACCGCCATGAAATTCCTCCCATTTCAAATTAGGTATAGGTATTATCTCCTTTATTAGCTTTCAAAAGGGTTTAAGGCTTGGAGTTGAAGTGGGTGAATCGGTTAGGTTAGGAATTGAGGCGGGCTTAGTTTTTATGTCTTTGAAACACTATTTGTCCCGCGGGGAGACGGTTGAGATATTTATAATACGTATAATAGACCCAAGAGCAAACGTCTGTAAATTCGCTTGGTTGGGGCTATTTTATTAATTCTAAAATTAGAGGGCTACATCATTTGGGCCCTATCCGCTTCTTCACGCTGGAATGGGACCTGCCTTGGTGAGATGTCAATTCTAGTCTTAAGGGGGATTTCCCACTTTTATTTCCTTAATTGTCAATGGCTTCTTCGAGTTTGTATCCGTAATATTTCCCCTTATTCCAGGCTGCATCTGGACCAGGCAGGAAACAGTAGTCATTCCTGGCCTAGTAACACTAAAGATAGTATTGTGGGACCATCTGGTCTAAGTCCCACCTGACAATTACAATCACATACGGGGCCACTGTACAATAGTCGTATGTCCAAGTATTCTCAGGGTTAGTCAAATTTACCCTGAGAAACAGTAGGTTCTGCTGCCCGCCATGTACACCGTTCAGAGTGAGAATATGGAAAGGATATAGAAACTTCATGATTTCTAGGGATCTCTGTACCTGCAGTGGAGAGGCGTGTATCCAGGTGTTTTTTCCCTTCCATTTGAAGCGGGTTTGGGGTAGTCAGTAGGACCTTGGGATACAGGACACTTCAAATATGGGGTCAAAGACAGTTTTTCCTGATAGGCTTCTTCACATACAACCTTATCGCCTGGTTGCACAAACTTGTGTACCACTCTCACCTAAGGATTCTGGTAAGGAAGTAGAAAACTTATAGATGGGTTGTTAGTCAATTGCTTTAGCAAGTTCTACAAAAATTTTTACCACTTGTTCATGTGATTCTGATAGCTCATGTTTTTTGATCTATTCATATCTTGGGGGGTGCCCCAAAAAGGATTTCATATGGGGTTAACCCATGTCTAGCCTGGGGGGTATGTCTGACATGATACAAGGCAATGGGCAGCAATTCTGGCCATTCTAATGGACTTTCCTGACTCATTTTTAGCAGTTTGTTCTTCAGTGTCCCATTCATCCTTTCCACTTTCGCTGAGCTCTGGGGATGATATGGGGTATGTAATCCTACACCAGCTCCCATAATTCAGAGTAAATCGTGGCTGTGAATGCTGGACCCTGATCACTTTCCACAACTTGGGGTATTCCAAATCTACAGACAACCTCTGTGATCAATTTCTTAGCTGTGACTCTAGCTGTCATGTTGGTGACTGGGTATGCCTCTGGCCATCCTGAAAACATGTCTACCACTACTAGGACATATTCATATTTGCCTGACTTAGGAAGTTGTATGTGGTCCACTTGTATCCTTTGGAATGGGTACTCAGGCTTGGCCAAATGCTGTTGTGGCACCTTCTCTGTTTTGGCCGGGTTGCAGGTTTTGCAAATTTGACAAACTCTGTTGTAGGCTGTGATTGTTGTTGATATTCCAGGTGCATAGTAGAACTTCTTGACATAGGCTAGAGCCTGCGTTTTTCCTCTGTGAGTGATGCCATGTGCCCATGTTGCAACGGCTGGGTACATTCGTTTTGGGAGGCAAATGAGTCCATCTTTCTTCCAGATTCCATCTTCCATCTTGGCCCCTTGATCCTTCCATTCTTTCCTTTCTTCCTTGGTCGTGTGAACTTGTTCTGTCCTTAATTTGTCATGAGGCGGTCTACCCAGGCCCAAGTTGTCTCTGGAGTCTTCTGGTCTCTGCAGTCGTTCATATTCTTTGAATTGCTTCTTCTGGGCTCTGGTCATGGGTCTTGTTTTGAGCTGAGAATCCCAAATCTTCAAATTGTTGCGTGATGCGAGCTGCATATTTGTCCACAGATTCATCTTCTTCTTGTTGGACATGTTGCATTGACATAGCTTGGTCTGTGAGCATGTCTTGTGCCCATTTCTTCAATTGTTCACATAAGGTCACGCCTGAGTCCCATGACTCCGTGGAGGTGAATCTAGCATCATCCAGATGTGCCTTTATTATAGGTAGATAACTATCTGTGGCCTTGATTTCAAGAATGGCCATTAGATCCTTCCAGGTTGCTGCATAGGTCTTCTGTATTTGCACCAGTCTTCTATAAAAGGGCATAGGGTACTTTTCTGGATCCGGGACCCGGGTTCACTAGATTTTGAAACTTGAGTTGGGGTAAACTTGACATATCTGAGGGTTTCATCCTCGGTTTCTGGAGGCTGTGGTGCAGGCCTAATGAGCTGTGAAACAAATGGATTATTTCTAGAACGTTGATTTACATATTGTAACGCCTCACTTGCGTTCGGAGGCCATCTTGGGCCGTCCTGGGGTACTTTAGCTCTGCGGATCGCCGCTTTGGTAAGCAGAATGGCACGCTAACACAGGTCTTCTGTTTGACACTGGCCTCAACCATTTTATTGAGTCCAGTATACAGAACACAAACATAAAAAAATACAAATAAACACCTAGGCCGTCTAGCCACGTCTACACATTAAACTGCGTCCCTCACTAACGAGGCCTATGCCTACTGCACAGCACCACCAACACTTGTACCAGCCTCCACTGGTAAAACAGGCTTCCTCAAGGCAGCCACCTGCTTTGCCTCAAGCCGGGGGGGTAAGAGCCTCCTCTCACCAGCTCCACTGCTGCCCAACTTGCAGTTGACCACACCCCTGATCACCGCAGAGACAGGCTTTTTATATGCCTGGTAAAATCCTGGACCGAACCTGGCCTTGAACGTGGGGACGGCCTCCCACCCAATCTGTGGCCGCCCGGGAAAGGCAACCCATAAAAAAGCCGCATAGCAGCCACACTAATACACATGTCAGTAACCTAATGGTTACTGACGCCAAATGGTTGCCTTCCCCCACCGAATCCAGGATTTCGGTGGCCACGTCTCGGCAGCAGATCTCCTGCTGTTCGCCACCTAGTGGCAGAATCCTGCGACCGTCTGAGGTCGGTCGGCCACAATATTCAAAGGAATCAACTTCAGAATATTGCGTCTGGAAAGTAGGTGGTGTAGGGTGGCGGGACATCAGGTATGCTTGGCTCCACCTGTGTAGTATGGCTCTCTTCACAGCATCAGCAGCATCTGGGGAACTTGCCATGATCTTGATTTCACTAAGCGTGGTGGGTTGTGTTGTAATGTATTGTTGCACTATGTCCGCCATTACTTCTATACAGTCACTCATAGGGTGTCCAAAAATGCCTGAAGAAATTAGTGGCAGAGCTATTGATCTGTCTGGCATGCGTTCCCTGCTCACATTGGATGCATACACTAAAAGGCTTCCATATGGCTGACCTAGCAAGGGGCGACTGTTTTTCAGGATGGTTTCTGTCATAAACTGGGCCTACAGCATGGATCAGGATAGAGCAAGGAAGGCGACCAGGGCCAGTGACAGCTATGTCCCCTACTTCCACTCGGTTACCTCCAAGTTCTAACAGTCGGCGTGCTAACCCTGACCTATGCTCCAAATCTGAGTTAGCAGTGTTTACTATGGCCACCACATTAAGTGTACCAAGATCTCCATAACCCACACTGAGAGTGATCTGTCCCCCTGACATAGTAGTATACATTCTCTGAAACAATCCCGTCCACTGTTCTGTAATGGTAGGGTCCCCTATCTCGGAACCGGGTTGGGTCATATGAACCGAAGCATGGGACTGGGGTCCTTTGAGGCGGGACCCATGGGGCATCGGGAGTGGTGATGTCAGATAATGGGGGGTTTCCTGGAGCTGAGCATCATGAGTCGTGTTTAGCCAGTTGGGCTTCCGGCTGTTTACACTGGGAAACAAGGAGATAACCGGAGGAGGAGGTGACTGAGCCTCCTCTGGTGCTGTGGGCCTAGCGGAAGTTGGGCCTGTATAATAGGATCCGGAAGTCGTTATTACCGGATACAAGGGTGTGTTCCGGGTTCCAGTGGGTATAACCAAGATGGCCGCCTGAGAAGTTCCGGGTTTGCAATCAAATGGCTACCTGAGGGTGGGCCAAGATGGCCGCCACAGGAAGTTCCTGTTCCCCACTTCCGGCCGCACCCAAAGATGACATTGCAAACGAAAGTGGGGCTGGAAACGTTGCAGATGAGGGCGTGGTGCCCCACAGCTGATGCACGTTTCAAAGGAAGTCCGGGTTCTCAAACCACACGTGGTGCAAACCACCCTTCCGGTCCATTTCCAGCACCATCATAGGGGGGGTGGTGCATCAAAAGTTGCAGTTACATTTGATTTTGGCACATCAGATTTTACATAACCAAACAGCATTTCGGATTTTTCATCACCTCCTTCTCCCTTAACTTCTGCATATCCTTCAACTTGTAAAGCCCTCGCAACTCTGAGATGAGCTTGTGCAGCTTCTAATAAGCCGTAATCTTCTAACATGCCTCTTCCTGTGTTAAGTATCTCCTTCCACACACTAGGCTGCAGTCTACCGTCTGACGGCAATCCAACTAATTTATACAAGCGACTCACTTCCTTCACATATTTCTTTCCTTCTCTTGCTCTGACTAATTCTACAGTCGTCCGTGCCCCTGAAGGGAGAGTATTTTTCCGTTTAAATAGCCGCAACATGATTACTAATTAGAAATACTACCGGTGCAGCTGCTCACCAGTATGAAACTGACAGTTACCGCCCAAGATTCACCTTTCTCCGGTTACAGAATCTTGTCGTTGGGTCCCCAACCCCCAACTGCAAGTTTGCGTGTATCTCTACAAGTAACAGAGTACTTCTCTACCAAGTCCCTAGTGAACTTATGGGACCTTAAGGGTCCTGTGTGGATACCTGCCCTGTCTCCTTTCTCAGACTTGACAGCCTATATCCCAGTAAAATATATATCCGGCTCAAAACAGAATAAAACAGGATAAATTTCTTTCATTAAACACAATACTTTCCCTTTTTTTTTTCTTTGAATTAAACAGACAACTTCAGACAACTTCCTCTTTTTCTCAGTATATGCAGACTGGCTTTACTTCCTCTTTTTCCTCACTGTACGCGGCTGTTTTTCACTTCCTGTTTGCTAATTCTGTCATTTGTATGTAATAACCGTAACCGACTGAGCCGTACGTGGTAATGAAAGAGATCTCACAGTGCTTTTGTTCGAGTTCACCGGAGAAGACACAACGTCTGTAAACCCCTCAGACGTTTAACTCACTGGCCCGTCTAAACAAACGGATTACTAAAAACTATCACTTCCTGATTCACGACAAGCCCCCACATTTATAGAATATGAGTAAACTAAACCCTGACTCAGTGAGGGTTGCGCAAGCCTCATCAGGAAGCGACCCGGAGTTCTCCACCAGTCTGCGCGGGCCAACAAGTTTGTGGTTTTCCTTCCGATGAGCCCCACTTGGACGCCAAAATGTCGTGGTCGTGAAAACGACAATACCCGGGTCAGTCAGTTATTCCCAATCATTTAGCATGTGTGCACGGTGCCAAGAATGACACAGATACAAAGTTCCGTTTCAAACCCAGCTCATGCTCTCACCCTGGTCCATCAGCACTTCCTGGTTTATTATGCACAAGTATATAACAGGAAAGGAAGAGGGCATGGTTTAAAGGCATGGTTATTATTGCAACAAATCAGACATCTTCTGCTGTCCACTTCTTATTGGTCAGATTAACCACAATATTAACATCATCTCAGGTGGTTTCCAATAAGTCATCTTATTTCTGGTAAAACATGTGATTTCCAGTAAATATTTGACGTCATCTGGGTGCGGTACACAGGATGTCGGTGCCATCTTATATTGCATGGTTCCTTATAGCTGAAGCAAGTTTAGTAGCAGGGAAAAATTAGAATTTGAAGCATACAAAAGTACAAAGTATAAAAGTATACCACACTCATATATATGCATATCAGACATGACAGCTTGTCTGTGTTCGCCCGTGGGACCACCCTCCTCCCTCTCCCCCACGTGACTTTACAGCGGTAGATGCTCCTTTAAAATTCTCTACCTAACTACATAAAATCTTCAAATCTCTGATCTAACTAAGTTGTAAGGATCACAGCTAACAGTAGAGCTTTCTCTGTGAAGAAATAGAATAATTTCGCTGAGCTGTTTGGACACAGGCAGAGCGCACGTCCTACTGCTATGAGACGCTGACAGACACTGATCATGAACAGGAAGGGCTGTTCTATGTAAAACGAGGTCATGTGATTTTTCCAGCCAATCGCAACCATACACATCCCAGTCATGACGTCGCACACACATCTCACCCTGCTCTATTCTGTAAGCTGATTTGCTGGCCGCCAAAATGACAGGAAGCGCGATATTAATAGATGATGCACAGATTTTAACCTAAATTATCGCGTGATCTAAAAAATCCGATCAACATATAAACAGTGCCGATTTCAACTTTGTCGATAAAAATCGCTCAACACTAATCTTCATCAAACAGTGTCTGTACATTTTAGAACAAACAGTATGTCAGACAGAGAGGTGGCAGGCTCTTCCCCTGCGAGTGGCAGTGGCACAAACATTCCTGGAGCAGGTACAGGTCGCAGCACAGCAAGGGGACGTCGCAGCAGGGGTCTCTCGGTGAGGCCCCAATTGCCGCTGTCATCTAGCGGCCGTGTGTTGTTCAGCAACCCAATGGTTCTTGATTGGTTGACTAGGTCATCCACTTCCTCCCAGATGACATCTGACAACCCCAGCCAAGAGTCGGTAGGAACGTCAGACACAACCCTTAGTTGGCATGGCCCGGGAGCGGGTCAGCGGCCCTCACCTGTCCTCAACCCGCCTCTGTCCCAATGCGGTTCCCTCAGCCAGAGATCTACTATGTGGTCTGGGCTCAGCACCACTATATAGCGAGGATGAACAATTTGAGGAGGGCAATCAGCAGCTACTTGGCAGCGAATTAATGGGACCAATATCCCCTGCTTCTTGCAGTAGGTGGCAAAGTATAGATGTGGAGAGTGGCATGGGAGGTCATGTTGTGAGGGGTCAGCCTCTGCATACCAAGACCGGTGATGAGGACAGCAGTGATGATGAAACACAAATAGATGATGATGTAGCCGACCGCACTTGGGAGCCGGGTGAAGC
>JAODAL010077777.1:0-13149 GCA_025379985.1 Phyllomedusa bahiana | reverse complement strand
AAATTTATTTTATTTGGGGTATTTATCGATTAATTTACTTTAGATTCATTCTGGAACTGGCTTCCTTTAAAAAAGGGCCCTTTCCCCTTTTTTTTTTTTTCTCTGCCAGGTTTAAATGTATTGTAATTTTTTGTTTCTGCTAGAACACATTTGGTATATATTTTTTGTTTTATTATGCAAGACCGGCAGCCCAAACGTCCTGCCGGGTCTGCACATACCGTAATTTTTTGTCACTGCCGGCACATATTTTGTATACTTTGCATATATTTTTTACCGTAATGAGCAGGACAGGCAGCTAATATTTCTCTTTCTTAACTCCGGAGCTATAGATGTATCTGCGCATGACCGGACACGCGTCATGCTATTGCCTGAATTGGCCGCATGATTGTTGATACGCATGTCCGGATACAGGCGTCTTCTTCATTTTGTTGTGGCTCAGAGACCGTGGGCGTGCACAGGTGTCGGAGGCAGCAATCAGGTAATTCACCAATGATTTTAGAAGTTATGGTATTTAAGGGAGGTGGGTTCAGTATGTTAGTATGCTATGACTAAGGGTGTGCTTACACCCGAAACGCGTAAGCTAACTCCGATGCTTTGAGGGGATGTTTGTAAGTTTTATATTTACCCTAAATAAAAGGACTTAAGTTTTATTATACTTCCATTGGTGGTTTTCGCTGCACCATCGTGTTTGCTAATATATATCCATAACCAAGAGCAAACACCAGGACAAAAAAATTACTCACGTCCCTTGTTAGGTAAATATATAGCAGTATACGATGAGCTAAAGGGTCCAAGATACAGAAGATACAGATCCCTTCATACACATGCAGGGGCTTGATAAGGTAGGCAGTCACCAGCCAGTTATATTTTATTGTGTCTTAAAGAGAACCCGTCATATAGTTTATGCCCCCCTTGCTGAGGGCAGCACAAGCTAGTGTCAGACCTGTTGTTTCCAGCGCTGTGCCCCTTATTCTGTAAGATGCTGGAGTTTTCGAGTATTTAATGCTCAAATCTGCAGTTTTCAGCCAGAAAAGAGTCATTCAAAGAGTCCGTTTTTTTCAAACCCCGGCCACCTGAGACTAGCCCTGCCCACCTCAACTGATAAACCTATTACTTTGAATAGATAGAAACATGTGAATAACTGTCAGTGGGTGGGGACTAGCCTTTGGTGGGTGGAGCTAACACCTGCTCATTTGAGCATTAAATGCTCTAAAACTGCTGCATCTTACAGAATAAGGCTATGTTCACCTGGCTTATACTGGGACGTATCTTGCCCCGTATTTCGTGCCGTACTGCGCTAAATACAGGGCGAGATACGTCCCAGTCATTACGGTAATCCACAGTTCTCATAGAGAACTGTGGATTATGTCTCCTCTCCCCGCTCGGACAACACGCCGCGGGGGGAGATAAGTGACAGGTCAATTACTAGCGGCGAATACGTGATGTGAATAATGAATGTCTATGGGGCCGCTCCTGAGCACATGGCGCAATTGCGGGCGAAATACGTCCCCGCAATTACACCGTGTGAAGATAGCCTAAGGTGAAAAAAACTTTGAGATACTTAGTTCACATGTTTTGATCAAAACTGTTTAAGCCACCCCCGGCTTACAACGGGATCTCAAAGCGGGTGGTCCTACTCTATTTTGACCTCTCATTTGAGTCCAATTCAGACTTCTCATTTGGGTCAACAGACCTCCATAATCCAGAGAGAAAAAAAAACACCAGCTTTATAAGCATACTGCACTGATCTAGCAACCTGTGGAGATGGGCGGGGTGCAAAAAAACAAAATGGAGGCATATACACACATTCCAATATCAGTGGCATATCTTCACAGGTTGCTAGATCAGTGCAGTATGCTTATAAAGCTGGTGTTTTTTTCTCTCTGGATTATGGAGGTCTTTTTTGACCCAAATAGAACTCTGAATTGGACTTAAATGAGAGGTAAAAACAGAGTAGAACCACCCGCTTTGTTATCCCGTTGATATTCGTGGGTTGCTTAAACAGTTTTGATCAAAACATGTGAACTAAGAATCTCAAAGTTTTTTTTCATGTATTGTAGATAGATAGCATTAATGCTTCTTTAGAGATTAACATAGCCTTAGGGACACAGCGCTGGAAACAGCAGGTCTGTCACTAGCTTGTGCTGTCCTCAGCAAGCGGGGCATAACCTATGTGACAGGTTCCCTTTAAGACCCAAACATGAGGGCGTGAGCTCCTGATAAATATATTAGATCTAGACGGCCTTGAAATGATTGTTTATATACAGTGACAGCTCACTCCTATGATCCCAGGTGAATACACCAACGTGTTTTAGTTACTAATGAAGAAAACCACTTAGTGTTGCTGATAAAAGCAATCTCAGAGCTCTCTGCACCTGTTATCATGTTCTCACCTGGAGGTTTGTTTACTCGATTCAATCAGGAAAGCAGATCAGGTTTTAAGGGAGGTGAACCGTATCGACCCGCGCTTTCCATTCACAGAGAGGATATACTGTTATGTTTGCAATGAGAAGCGATGTTTTGTCCGTTGTTCTCTTCTGTATGAGATTATGTCGCACTGCTTAGTATTGCCTAGTTTTACATGTCGCACCCTACAGAGTCTAGGCACACTGTTAGGGCTTGTTCACACAACCTTTTGCCGATCCGCTTTTGGATCCGTTTTGCGCAAGCAAAGCGGATCCGAAAAACGGATTTAACAATTCTCAGTGTGATTAACATTGCTTTCAATGTCAAAAGCGCATCGCCATTCCCACGGGAGATCGCCAATGGGCTTTTGAGAGCTCTCCTGCACTGCGCTTTTCGGATCCGCTTGAGAAATGACATGCCGATTCTTCTTGTGCTTTGCGCAAGATAAGTCCCCATAGGAAACAATGGGGTGCGCTTTTGGGCTCCCAAAAGCGGATCCAAAAGTGCAGCATACATTTGGGTAACTTTTGGATCCGCTTTTGATGTGTGATATATATATATATATATATATATATATATATATTATATATATATATATATATATAATTATACTAGGTGTATTATTTTATATATATAATATTAGAGTTAATTAATTAATTAATAAATATCAATTACCAATAATTAGTAATAAGTTGGTATTACAAAATTATTAATAATTATAATAGTTTAATCATTAACAATAATTATTAATTACTAATAACTACTAATTAATAATTATTGATTAATAATTAGTAATCAATGGTTTATAATTATTAATACAAACTATTGATTATTAACCAATAATAATAATTATTTAATAATTATTGGTAATTATTAAATAATTAAATAATTATTATTAATAGTTACTTATTAATAATTATAAATAATTAATAATTGATAATTGGTTAATAATTATTAATTAATAATTATTTATTATTAATTAATGATAATTAATAATTATTAATAATTGATAATTGTTAATAATTAATAATTGGGGTGGGGTTAGGGTTAGGGTCGGGGTTAGGGTCGGGTTAGGGAATTAATAAGTGGGGTGGGGTTAGGGTTAGGGTTGGGGTTAGGGTTGCGGTTAGGGTTGGGGTTAGGGTAGGGTTGGGGTTAGGGTTGCGGTTAGGGTTGGGGTTGGGGTTGGGGTTAGGGTTGGGGTTAGGGTAGGGTTGGGGTTAGGGTTGGGGTTGGGGTTAGGGTAGGATTAGGGTTGGAGTTGGGGTTAGGGGTTAGTGTTGGGGTTAGGGTAGGGGTTAGGTTTAATAATTATGAAAAGGGTGTATTTGGTCATAGAATAGGTTAAATTAATAAATGATTGATTTGAAATGAAAAGCCGTGAAAAGCGGATCCAAAAAACGCATCCAAAAAATGCATGCAAAACACATCCAAAAAAGCATCAGCTGTTGCATTTTTTGGATGCAGTTTTCTCCGGTTAAAAACGGATCCAAAACGTCGTGTGAACAAGCCCTAAGATCTACATCTAGATCTTTCTAGGTTGCATTATCCAGGTCACCTTGAGCGGTCCAAGCCCAGACACTGAGAAGACAGAGAGTGACTGAAGCATGAAGTGGAGCCCATGTTACTATAGTATTGATATGGTGGACAAGTGAAATGGATCCTAAACATTTGAGGCCCTCAGAGGCGTCACTCATGAAAGAAAGAGTCAGTAAGGCTAGTAAGTGTGAGAAAGACTGGTAGACAAGGGCGGTTGTGTGTCATGGCTAGAGAACATTATTAGCCCGAAATAAGTTCAGCTTTGTATTAAGGACTGGTTGACCCATGGACAGGACATAGGCCATAGAGAATTTGGATTCAGTGAGTGTGTGCCGAGATTGAAGAAGCAAGGGAAGCATCTATAGATGACAACAAACCAAACCAAAGTCTTTATTACCGCTCCTCCAGAAAGCGGAGTTGTTGCAGGTGGCACAAAGTGATCAGCGTGACCAGAAAGTTTGTATGAAGGATCCTTGTCAAGTTAAAGGGGTGTTTTCACAAAGCCACTTCCGCGATAAGGGTTGGCCGATCTAGGAGTCAAACACAGAATGAGGAGGGTGACGCTTGCAGCAGTTCTCTCCATTCACTTCTTTGGGAGTTCTGAATATAGCTGAGTGAGAGTGCTGAGCTATATTCAGAACTCCCATAGAAGTGGATGGAGAGGATGGCTGCAAGCGCCATCCTCCTCATTCTCTCACATGGTCAGCTTGTAGCTGAGCTACTTTGTATTGTGCCTTTGTGAGAATAGCATTTTAATCTCTGTGCTGTTCTACAAGAAAAGATAGTACCCTCTCTATGGACTTTAGACTAGAACTATGGTCTCCATGCTTGGTCAGGGACCATTTTTTAATGTAGAATCGAAGTGATGGTAGCATGCACTTTGCATGCAAGAAACTGTGGGTGGTATTTTTAAGAAAGGTAGTAGCCCAGCAGGTGCAAGAACCCCAAGTGATGCTATGGCATGGACAAACAAGAGGTTGGTGACACCCCACAAAAAAATCCTAGATAAGGTATGCTGTGCTAGGGGTTAGTCTCCATTAAATTCATAAGATCAGAAAAGGTTTGAGCAAACTTTGGGTACAACCTAACCCTCTGGAGCATTTGTGGTATGGTTCACAGTTCTCTGGGCCCCAACAAGAGACTGATAAAGTTTTGCAACTGTTCTACTGAATATTTACCCACCAAGTGTAAAAGAACCCATCAAACCACCTTTTCCATCTAAAGTTACTGTAATCGCGAAGATTGTTGTGCCTCTGCATATTAGCCAATCAATTTTAAGATGAAACAGCACCAGCAAAAAATGTAGATAAATAGTGCACGTCCTAAGGGCCGAACCAAGTCCAGAGATATGCAATGAAGCGAGGACAGCACAAATTCAAAAAAATAATTGTGTTTATTCCCAGGCTGGGAATAAACACAATTATTTTTTTGAATTTGTGCTGTCCTCGCTTCTCTGCATATTAGCCAATGACATTTCATGCCCGCTGTCCTCTTCCCACCTCCTCACTGTTCTCTATACACTAACAAAACTACCTATAATGGGCATGTGAGCATCATAACTGGACTCAGGAGCAATGGAAGAAAGTGCCTTGGTTTGATAAATTACATGGACACCTGGATACATGTGCAACACTTACCAAAGGAAGACATGGCGCCAGGATGAACTGTGGGAAGAGACAAGCTAGTGGACAGTATGATGCAATGGGCAATGTTCTGCTGTAGTCCTTGCACCACGTGGATGTTACCGTGACACATACCCCCTATCTAAATTATTTGGCCAATGTAGTCCATGGCAGTAGCAGTGGCATGGCAGTGGTACTCCCTAATGGGAATGGCCTCATTCAGCAGTATAATGTCCCTTCCACACTGCAAACCCTGTCCATGAATAGTTGGAGAAACATGAGAAAGTTATCAATCTGATTAAGGATATGGAGATTTGGTAGAAAAATGTGTCCGATCCATGGAGACCACATTACACAATTTGCAAGACTTTGTTACAACCTGCATAGGCCTTTTAGAATCCATGCTTGGATGACTCAGAGCTGTTGTGGTGGCTTGAGGGAATCTAAAAAAACACAGAAACAAGGCCATACTCACACTCAAAGGTAGTGGCATAATAGGCTATAAGCCAGCACGGTGCACCACACGTATCTGCATTAAGGGCACCCTTTTGTATCGTCTTATTTATATGCAACTATAATACCAGCAACCCTCCCTCCCATACATAGAAGGTTGTGAGAGGTTGTCTTATCAGTATTTTTATATTTGTACAAGCTCCCCATGTATTAAGCTGTGACTTTTCTGCATGCTGTGTAAACAGGTATCAATTCAATGTGCAGTCTAATTGTTCTCCTAGTGGAGGGGTATGTGAGTTACTGCTCAGCAATCAGCTGCACCTGTTTATCTTTCCCAAGTAGCATAGGGGCCACTGTTGCCTCTTTACTGGGTTCAGTTTCAGTCCAGCCTTGAGGGAATCTACATCAATATTAGGCAAGTCATTTTAACATTATAATAATAATCTTTATATATATAGCGCCAACATATTCAGCACTTTACAATATAGAGGGTATAAGCACAGACAAACCAGACATTACATTATAGCGGATAGATGTGCGGATATACAGTAACAATAATTACCTGGCTTACTGAAACTATCACTAATAAAACACGGTCTATAAATGTGACTTTAATAACAAACACAACCTATGTAAACTGATTAAACACAGTTGTACTGTTCATGGCTTTCAATGAGCAAACATCAACAGGGCAAGAAGAAAAGGTAAATAAACCTTTGCGTTAATGACTATTTTAAGAGCTGATTGGCAAGTCTCCATTGAATTAAGTCGTTGAGATTGGCACTACAGATTATACGAAATTCTGCAAATTCTATATGAACAGAGGATTTAAATCATAATATCACTGCAAATTATAATCCCTGTTAAAACATAACTTTTACTAGACCATCTAAAATTGTACAATCTAGACCCCTATAAATTACCACTACATACCTAAATGATACAGCATACTGTGCACTATCCGTCAGTGGAGTAATCGCCCCGATAAAGGACGGCTCCGCTTTTATGACAGATAATATCACTATATACGTGTATAAACACCTTAAATCCCAGCTATCCCGACGCGTTTCCCCCATACAATTCTAGGGTTCATCACGGGATTCAAAAAAAAAAAAAAAAAAAAAAATCCCTCTTATCCTGGGTGCCAGCATACCAAAGGAGCTGCGGGGAGTATCATTCCTATACCTGACAGCACCTAAGCTAAGTATCAGTCTCCCTATTGAATCTAAATAGGAGGTATATGTATTGAAGACAGGTTGTATATGCGTTGTATATAGCGTACTCTTTTTCCACAGCGAGAGTTTTTTTTTTTTTTGAATCCCCTGATGAACCCTAGAATTGTACGGGGGAAACGCGTCGGGATAGCTGGGATTTAAGGTGTTTATACACGTATATAGTGATATTATCTGTCATAAAAGCGGAGCCGTCCTTTATCGGGGCGATTACTCCACTGACGGATAGTACACAGTTTTGCTGTATCATTTAGGTATGAGTGGTAATTTATAGGGGTCTAGATTGTATAATTTTAGATGGTTTAGTAAAAGTTATGTTTTAACAGGGATTATAATTTGCAGTGATAATATCACTACAGATTATACATCAATTAATAAAAGCACATATTGAATAAAGGAACACAAAGCCGATTTCCATCAAATCAGAAAAGATTGGTTGCGCATGAACCCTGCTTCAATGCAAACAAGTTTTCGAAAACCTCAGAAGACGCATGCCACAGATGCAAGACGCTGGAAAAGTGTAAAGATCCAAGTGCACATCAATCCATGGTTAGACTAACTGTATACAACTGGATATATTTCTTGTCTTTTGTCACTTGCCCTATTAAAGGGAATCAGAAAATAGCCTATTAATCAAATCTTATTTTCATGTTAAACATATTTTAAGAACCTCATATATTAAAGAAAAGAATAAATCCATCTCATCATTTATATTTAAGCAAAAAAATAAGTAAAGGCAGCACTTCAAAAACGTGACTTTATTGACCCAACAACCGGTTGTTGGGTCAATAAAGTCACGTTTTTAAAAGCGCTGCCTTTACTTTTTTTTTTGCTTGTTTTTTGGGCCTTGACCCTTTGTTTAAAGGGCGTCACTTTTGTTTTTTTTAAAGTTTTTTCCTTTGCTGCTTTCAAAATTTTTAATCATCTATTTTTAAACCCAAAAAAAAAACTAAGGTTGACATCTTTTTAAAAAAAATTTTTCACATGGGTATTTTTTTGGTGTTATTGCGTCCTGTTCTGTAAGGCACAGACTTTTTAAAGGGCCCTAAAAGGGGCCAATGTGACAATGGAAAAAGTCCCCCGGGGTTGTTTAAATTTGGACCCCTTTGGATGCTTTGCGACACTTCCCCAAAGGGAAACATGGCACCAAAAATTTTGATGAAAAATTGCCAAAACAAATTTTGGGCGCATAACCCTCTTGCCCCATACAAAGTTTGGCGCACCCAGGAATGTTCACAAACGGCTTATTTTGGGGCAAAAATTTGCCGCGCATTTCACCACATTTCCCGCTTTATACGCAGTAAATTTTGGCCCCCCCAAAAATTTACGGTAATTCAAGTTTTTATAGAGAGCTGGGTTTTTACGCTCCTCCCCAGGCGTAAAATTTACAATGTTTTGTATCCACGGGGAAATTGAAATGTAAAGCTTTTTCCCGCCCGCCTTTACGCGCCCTGACAATGCATGTAAAATGTGCCCCCGGGGCACCCCTCCTCCCCGGTTTTGGGAAGAAATGCCCCAATACCCCCACCCTGAACTTACCTTACACTTTCATTAAATACTGTCTAATAAAACCCTCTATTTTCTTTTTTAGAACGGGGGTTCACCCCAAAAATTAAAAAAATGGGAAACCCCGAATTAAATAGATTTCGCCCTTTAATTTCCCGCTTTTTTTAATTCAACCAAAAGCCAAATACTGAAAATGGTCAAATACCCCCTGTTCGTAGGATCTTTCTCAATCAAAAAAAATATAAACAGAAAACAGGAAACACAAGAAATAGGGGGACATTAATCCCCCCCCAAAATCCCCAAAAAAATTTGGGGAATCTCGCAAAAAACCAAAGAGTGATTTTTAAATAAAACTATATTTACTATTTTTGCCAAAAGGAAAAATTTAAAACTCTTTTATTCCTATCTTTAAAACCCCTTAAAACGAAATTTTATTATTTATAACCCCTTACCCTCTAAAACCTTTTTAAAAAACCCTTTGATCTCAAACCCTCTTCTTTTAAACCCCTTTTTTTTGCTTCTGAAAGGGGGTATAACCCCCCTTTTCTATCATTCAAGCCCTGGGGGGAACCCCACCTTTTAACGGGAGAGCCTTATATCATACAAAAAACTATCTTTAAAGAAAGGGACCCCAAAGCCAACAGGGGGGCACCCCGTCCCTAAACTCATAACCAGAACAAAAAAGGGCCCCCTTTGACCCCGGCGCACAGGTACATTTTGTAGACAGAGGAGAGACCCAAAAATTTGGGAAAGGTCGGGCAGACATTTTAAATTGTGATCTTCACCTCGTCTAAATGCCCACCTGCTGCAGACGTGTCAAAAAGGGGGCCCTTTTTTGGGCCCTTGTCTATAAATTTAAGGACACTCCCCAAAGTGTTTGGGTTTGGGATCCCCTTACTGAACAGTACTTTGCAATAGATATAAGGCCCCCTGTTAATAGGGGGGCCCCAACCAACTTGATGTAAAAAGGGGAGTTTATTCCCTCTTTCAAAGCAAAAGGGTTAAAATAAAGAGGTAAGATCTTTTTTTAAAATATGTGAATAGGGGTAAAGTTAGATATAATAAAAGTTACTTTTTAAAGGGTTTTAATAGATAAGAACTGATAGAGTTTAAGTTTGCCTATGGCAAAATAGTAAATATATTAGATCCACCATTCACAATATGTGATATCTATAGCCGACCTTCACCTCCTGCCTGTTCAGGCCACAGAGCATGACCACAACCAGTGATTAACAGCATTATTGGTCCCAGGCATAGCAGTACAGAGGGCCCTTCCCAAATACAGGTAATTTCCCCAGGCCATTCCTCTATCCACATCCAAACATGACACCAGACAACCACCCCAAGGATATCTGTATCAAAACTCCACCTATGTCAGGACACCCAACTGGCATCTCATAGGTAATCAATGTTGGTGAACTGAAAGGAAGGTGCGATTTTGTGAGAAATATTGTAGGTAGCCTACAAGACTAATTGGCAAGACAATGTTTGCACATCCTAAAAATACACGAACAGCTAAATAAGCAGCGCCGACCCAGGGATCAAGGGTTCATGTCCTGGATTTATGGGTCATCATTCACCATCTGTGGTCTTTTCCTACAACTAAGGATCTCATGCTGCCAGGTGACCCCACAGTGAGGCATTAGAGTAGGAACCTACATGATGAGGCTACCATGATGCAGCAGGTGGGCATACCCACTTTGATCAAACTGCGCAATATAAGTATTTATTTTGTGCATATATAAAACATAGCAGTAATGCATTTTAAACGTTCCACTAGTCCAGGGTCTGTATGGTTTTAGTGCCTGCTGGGTGGTGCTGCTGTTTTTTTTGAGAATTTACTTTTCTGTAGACACAATATGTGCACCAACGTCTATGTAAATTACAAATGGAGGTGTGGGCTAACTTTGGTAATTTTCTTGGATTTTTGCATTTGGAGAAGCGACTGCCTCCATCATAGCCATGCACTCCTCCCACCTGGCACTTTGAGGTCATCAGTCTGAAAGTTACCCAGCCCTTACTGTATGGCAGCCACAGAGAGGTATTAGGCTATGTTCACACGGTGTATTTGCAGGGCGTACTTACGCCCCGCAATTACGCCGGGTAGTCGGGGGCGGGGCGGGAGTGGGGGAGTGAGCGGGGGGGGCCGGCACTTCGCTGGGCCATAGACGATCACTGCTAGCGCCGCGTATACGCCGCTAGAAAGTGACATGTCAATTATCTCCCCGCCCGGCGGAGAGGAGACGTAATCCATAGTTCTCTATGAGAATTTGTAATTACCGTAATGAATGGGCCGTTTTGGGCCCGTAATTGGCGCATTTCGGCGCGTAATTACGACCGAAATACGGCCCATTTTAACCCGTGTGAACATGCCTTTAGAGTAGGGACCCACCTTATGAGGCTACCTTGAGCAGTAGGGGGGAAATACGCAATTGTTTCAAATTGAGCACTGAAAGCCTTCATTTTGTGTATAGACAAAATATAGCAGTAATGCACTTTAAATCTTCCATGAGTCCAATGCCTGTAGGGCTTTGGTGCTGGCTGGGTGCTGCTATATTTGATTTTTGAAACTCTACTGCTGCCCAAAAACAACATTGCAGTCCATCTCGACTTTGTATGAGATCACCTGGATCACCCACGATCATTCTTGAAAAATGTCATAGGGATAGATACAAAGGGCGACATGTATGAAGGGAGGCGCGTCGAAGCAAATTGTTGATCCCCATTTTCAGTGTTTATGCGCCTGATGTATGAAAGTGGTTTTTGTGTGATTATAAATGGTGTGTAAAGTTCATCACGCCTAGCCTGTGTGTTTGGCGCGTTACGGAACTTAGGCGCATAAGTAATGCTCCAAACATGTATAAAGGTTATAACTAGGCTGGAAATAAGAGAAGTCATTAGAATAGCATGTCAGTGAATAGAAACTATGGGAGTTTCCTGCTTGGTGGACCACAGGTCCCATAATACCTATTCTGTGCTGTTCCAGCTCTTGCTGTATGTAGAATAAAGGGTGAGAGCAGAAAAAAAAGATTCAAATTTAATGTAAAAAAATTTAAAATTAAAATCTGAACACAAAATCAGTGGGTTTTTAATGAAAATTTTTAAGATTTTAAATTTTTAAAAATACTTTTATAGAAAAAATTTTCATATTGGGACTTTAATTTTTATATTCATTTAAAATTTACACATTTTTCAAAAATTTAAAAAATTACATTTTATACGTTTTTTTATCAGAAATCACTTTTTTTATTATAGGGTGTCATTTGAAAAAATTTTGGACTTTTTTTCCCCAACACAAATCATCTCCACTTCGACTCCTCAGGCTCAACACATTGGGGTAATCTCCCTGTTCGACATAGCCCAAAATTTTGCCGCCCACTTCATAACGTATGTGAATATTACAGTGTGGTGGGGGCCCCCCAGAACCCCCCTCATGTTAGGCGCTTTAAAAGTGTCATTCCCACATTTTCATTTCATAACAATGTAATTTCTATTACTCTTTGCATTGTTTTTAAATTTTGGTCCCTCCATCTTCCCGTTGTGTGCTCTGAGGTATTCACTCCTCCCTTCTCCTGCTTTCTTCTTTCTGTCTCATCAAGCACTTTTCCCCATCCTCCACCCAAACCCGTAAAGTTTAATCTTTTACCTACTATTTGGTGTAAACTACAAGATTCGCCCGGAAAAAACTCCCTTTTCTTTTTTCATACACGCCAGCAGTTGATTGCCGTCTGACAAAATTCTGAAAGAAGTTCTACAGTTTAATCCAGCTTTCTTACCCCATGGCCCGATGAATTTTCTACAATTGTGTTTAATATGGAGTCAAAACATGAAAAAAATGATTTAAAACACAGATAACCAAACTTCACAAATTTCCAAATACAGCGCAGTGTTTGACAGGAAACAAGCACGTCTGCAGGTGCATCGCAGCTACACTCAAATACCTTAGACTCTTCTACAAGATCATCCATTTCCTCCATCTTATATTCTGTCTGTGTTACATCAGCTGCAGGCAGCACCCTCACGTGACCACTAGAGCTGCAAAAGATAGGAATCCACTCCACAACCTAGTGAGAGAGCAAAACGTCTAATCACCCTACATGGGAAAATCAGAAAATCTTGAAAACTAAAAGTGAAAAACTTTTGAAGCTACTGACAATGGGGAAAAAACCTTAGTCACATCTCCCCATCTCACAGGTGATTGCAATGAAACACCACTAGAAGGGCCCTAGGACAACTCTTGCAAGTATAAACCCATACAATTAAAATTCCATTACTGTGATTTTTACAGAAGCTTAATACCCCAATTTCCCACAAGAATTGCTCACTTCCAGCCCTTAAAATTTTAACTGAAAACCTGATAGGAAAATAATCCAAATTAATGCAAGAACCAC
>JAODAL010077776.1:0-13149 GCA_025379985.1 Phyllomedusa bahiana | reverse complement strand
GTTTGCTATGAAATATCTTTAAGATAGCGGGAACAGTAGAGCGAATTTTATCTTTCTTGTGGTAGAGATCTGTGCAGATGGCCGGAGAATGCCTTTCTTTTACCGAACCACCTCTGCCGAAAAAATCCTCAAAAACAAGTATTTGGAGCCTCTGAGTATCTTTTTTTATTTTTCCTGTGTACGGAGCTGTGTAGGGGTTTTGTTTGTTTGCAGGATGAGTTGATGTTTTTATTGGTATAATTTTTGGGAGGACAAGACTTTTTGATCAGTTTTAAATCCGTTTTTTGGAAGGCAGGGTGAAGAAAATACTGCAATCCTAGTAGTGTTTTTCATTTTTATTTTTATGGCGCTCACTGTGCAGTATCCATGACCAGTTAGCTTTACTCTCTAGGTCGATACGATTACGGCAATACCCAATTTATATAGTTTTTTTTTTTTTTTGGAGCACTTTAAAAAAATAAAAAAAAAGTGTTTTTATTGTGTTAAATAATATTTATGCATTGCTGTCTTCTGAGAGACATAACTTTTTTTATTTTTCCGTATACAGAGATGTGTAAGGACTTTTTTTTGCGGGATGAACCGGCATTTTAATTGGTACAACTTTGGCGTTTATGAGTTTTTGATCACTTTTTATTCCATTTTATGTGCTGCAGAATGTAAAAAAATCGCAATTCTGTGACTGTTTTTTGTTTTTATTTTTACGGCGTTCACCGTACGGTTTCATTAACATGACAGATTTATAGGGTGGGTCGTTACACACGCGGCGATACCAAATATGGGTACTTTATTTATTTTTTATCTTTTTTGGGGCGATTGGCGTTTGTAAAGGGGAAAAGGGCAGTGTACGTGCTTTCATTTTATTTTTTGTGTTTCTGCTTTACTTTTTTTAACTTTTTTTTTTTTTTTTTTTACTTTTTCACATTTTTTTTACTTTTCCCCAGTGGGGATTTGTAACAGCAAATCCCCATAGGGGAAAAGCAATCATTAGAATGCTGTTTGAATAGGAGACCTGTGCACAGCGTTACTGCTGTGTACAGGTCGCCATGGCAACTACTGACACCATGCCCACAATGCATTGTGGGCATGGTGACGTCACCAGACTACCCGGATGCATTCAGAAAGTATCCGGGGAGTCCGGTAGGAGACCAGCGAGCGGCATCTCCGCCGCATGCTGCGCCGGATCAGAGGCAGCAGGAGCTCACTCCTCCTGCCTGCGGCTTTATTATCGCAACCATGACAGGTTGCGGTAATGAAGCGTTAATCACCCGCGGCCGGAGCTCACTCCAGCCGTGTGTGATTCGGCATGAAGCCAGCGGTAATTTATGTCCAATGTCGGGAAGGGATTAAGCACCCTGACCGCTGGCAGTTTCTCTACATGTAGTACTATGTCTGCTGCTGAACACTTGTTTCCACTATAAGGCTATGTTCACATGGCTTATCCACGGCGTAATTACGGGGACAGATTTCGCCCGCAATTACGCTGCGTGCTGTGCAGCGGGGGCGGGGCAGAGAGGTAGGCAGCCCGCCAGCCCCAAAGACTTTCATTATCCACGGCGTGTATCCCACCATGAGTAATGTACATGTCACTTTCTCCCCGCTCGCCTTATTTCGCGAGCAGGGAGCGGAGACAGAATCCATATTTCTCTATGAGAACTGTGGATTAGCGTAATGACTGGGACGGATTTCAGCCGTATTTCGCGCAGTACGGCGCAAATTATGGAAGTCTGAGGACCCAATGAGAAGCCTGAACTGGACTCAAAGGAGAGGTAAGAGTAGAGTAGGACCACCTGCATTGAGGTCCCGTTGAAAGTCGGAGGTGGCTTAAACAGTTTTGATCAAAACATGTGAACTAAGTACCTCAAAGATTTTTTCATGTATTGTAGATAGCATAAATGCTTTTTTGGAGGTTTCCATGTTTCGTTTGTTAGCTCTTTTGACCTCTATGTGGTCTCCATATAGTGGTGTTGTAGGATATATCCGTGTTAGTACAGTGGCAGCGTACACTTGTCCCTGAGTGTAAAAGTGAGGGAACACCTGACCCTGTGATAGAAGTTACACTTTTACTTTCTTGCTGTTTATAGTGGTATCTATTTTAGAAGGCGGCGAGGTGCGTGACCAAGGGAAACATGGAGGGGATATTGTATGTGGGCCGGTGGGGGATATGGATGGAGCTACTTAGCCCTTTAGTCTATGATATGTTAGACTGTGACAAATGTGTGAGACAGATAGATATGTGAGATAGTCAGATATGTGACTCCCTAACTTTATGTACCACACAATACAGTTCTGTTTTGCACACTGTATTATGTGGTAAAATGGGCGCATTTAAGTCCGAGAGGCCGGTAATATTTTCATGTACAGTAGGGTGGGCCAAGATCAATTCGCCTGTGGGCCCCAGACCCCCCAGTCCTACACTGGTTATTGCTATTACTCTCCCTTGCCTGTAGTGTACCCTCATTGAATCCTTAACTAACCCTGCACCTGTCTTCCTCTGTCCATGGTCTGGATCATCCAGTGATGAAAATTTTATTGATATGCTTCATATTCCTGTTTCATGTGATTGGGACCTGTGAGTCATTAATATTAGGGGGTGTCCGGCTCATACACTCCCTGACAGCTGCATGCTCTTTAGCCTTCAAATGTATAGGACTGTATTCACATGTGTGGACATTAGCCACAATGTGCCCCTAAATGAGTGAAAAAGTATTTTTTCTTTTCTTTGTGGCTGCTCTTTACTTTTTATATGCAGCGGCCACCCGGACTTGGATGGTGGGGGCTGATGTTTGAAGCTGGTGCTGACTGGCGCTTCTTAGAATTCAAACACTCATTGTTGCAGCCTGGCCAGTATTGGTTGTGCTGTACTCTTTATGTTACTGTAAGGCTATGTTCACACGGCTATGTTCACTCCGTAGTCACTCCTATGTGCGGTATCGTCCCTCCTCTGACAGGTCTGACCGGGGGGTTCCTTGGCGCTCATGTACTACTGCCGCGGCTGCTGTGGGAAGTTGGGGGGGTAGGAGCAGTACCAGCTCCATCAGCAGCAACCTAAGTCTGGAGTCGCTGATGAGCAACTTCCTTCACCCGCCTAGTGAGGAGGGCAGTCGCCAGCAGCAGCAGTACCTGGAGCAGACCCTGAGCCAGCAGGTGGTGGCCTACTTGGACAGCACTCTGCCCCCCCAGTTAGAAGATCCGCTGGACTACTGGGCAGCCAAACTGGATGTGTGGCCGCAACTTTCCAAGTTTGCAGTGGAGAAGCTGTCCTGCTGTTTTGCCAAGTTCTATCTGTCATTTATGTTTTACCAAGTTTTATCTATACAGGTTCAATACAGCTTTATAGAAGGCCAATCAATAATGAGATATAAACAGTTTATTGTTACAATAGTTCAATAATCAATCAAGTATGATAAAATGATAATAAAATGATTCCAGAAATAGGGAGACAGTATGTACAGAGAAAAATTTCAGTATATACAAAGTTATAAACCACTTATCAGACTTCACCTGTATTGCATCTCGAATCCGCTAACTTCCGCCATGAGAAACCGTAGAACAGATGGAGCAAACATCACTCAGCTCCATCCCAGGAAGCAATGGTTTCTGACTCCCATGGCTGAGGTTAGAGATAGATATATCCAACCTCTACAACATGGCGGACACAGCCTAATGCTGAGTCATTTAAGAGTATACAAAAGGTGTTTGTGTATCTTGCCTGCCCCAATGGGTGACCAGTCAGTCCAAGGTAAGTTACACAAGAGATAACCCAAAAAAGCATACAGACACCTGAACTAAGACAATGAAAAGAAAAATCGTCTTGTGTATTCAGTCAACAGAATACACAAATACATACAATAGAAGAGATACTAACTCAGACTATGTGTGTAAACAGGTTTTAGACTAAAAGAGACAAGCAATGAGCCAGTCTTTAGACTAAAAGAGACGAGCAAACAAGCAGACATTGCAATTAAAAACAGAATATACATTTGATATAAAATACCGAAATAACTCTATACTAACTATAATTTGGCTCAATAGTCATAAATTTCTGACTAGCATTACACCTGCCCGGCCAGTAGTGTGGCATCAGAGCGGGTGTTCAGTGCGGCGGGGGCCATCGTTACCCCAAGGAGAACCCGCTTGTCCACCCGAAATGTGGAACTATGACCTTTGTCAAGATAAATCAGGCGTGGATCGGCCAGGATTTACACACCCCAAGGGCCTTAGGCATCAGATACATCAGCCATGACGCCTCACCCAAAACTGTGAGAAATGAGTCGGGGTTCAAACTACCTGCCTCAGCCACTATTCTGATGCCGCCACCTGCCTGATGCCACAATCTGCTGCCATTTTTCTCATCTGCCTTTACCACCATTTTTTACCGGAATGGTATTGCCACCCACATCAAACTGGGGTCATGGTGCCACTAATCTGACCTCATGTGCTGCTGCGGTACCTCACACTGTGTCATTTGCCCTTCTGACCTCATCCCTGCTGCTACTGTTGATGTTTGGTGACCCACACTGTGTCATTGTGCCACTCTGTGCCTACTGTGTTTTTGCCACCTCCAGAATTTGTCATTGTTCCAACTTCTGACCTTCATGCTGCTGCTGCGGCGTCCGTAACCTACACACTTTGTCATTGTGCCACTGTTGACCTCAGGTGCTGCTGGTTGCTCCTGTATGACCTCCACACTCTTTTCATTGTGCCACTTGTGGCCTATACTGTTTTTGCCACCTCCAGAATGTAATTGTTGCCACTGTCTGACCTCTTGCTGCTGTTGATGCCGTCACCTCCACATTTGTGTCATTGTGCCACTCTCGGGCCCTCATGTGCTGCTGTTTGCTCCTGCTGTGACCTCCAAAACTCTGTCAATGTGCCACTCTGTGGCCTACTCCTGTTTTTGCCACCTCCAGAAAATCATTGTGCCACTCTCTTGACCTCAATGCTGCTGTTTGTTGCTCCCCTCCCGTGACCTCCAAACTCTGTAAATTGTGCCACTCTGTGGCCTACTCTGTTTTTGCCACCCCCAGAATATCATTGTGCCACTCTCTGACCTCATGCTGTGCTTTTGGTTTCTGCCGGGGACCTCCACACTCTGTCATTGTGCCACTCGTGGCCTACCCTGTTGGTGTCACCTCCACACTCTGTTATTGTGCCACTTTGACCTCATGCTGCTGCTGTTGATGACGTCATCTCCACACTTTGTCATTGTGCCACTTTGTGGGCTCCTGATGTTGCTGCCACCTCTAGAATTTGTCATTGTGCCACTCTGTGGCCTACTCATGCTGCTGCCAAGTGACCGCTGTCTCACTGGTACACCTGTGGTTTCCTAATGCTGTTTCCACCTCACCTGACTTTTGCCACTATGTTTGGTTTTCTCCTTCTTTTCACCTGTCGGGGAAATGGGGAAGGATCAGGATTGTCTAGCCAAAAGCAGGAGTGGATACAGAGCACAGAAGATATGCAAATATCCCATTTACTGGTCATAGCTGTTTTGGATCAACTCCTGCTTGTTTTTGGCCTTAGCAATACTGATGGATTATTGACCGATTGAAAGCGGACACTGACGGATGAAAGGAAGGGCAAAATGATCAGAGACGTCAATGCAAAATTATTGCCGACACCCTCTTCACTCATTCGGGGGGTCCTCTACATTTATCAGCGTTTAATAGAACAGGTTCTGTCATATTTTGTGACGGTTTAAAGCTCTGGCCTCATGGAGTGACCCCTGCTGTGACGCCCCCTTACTGTTTCTGCGATCTGTGGCGGCTCCAGTAACCTACTACTGTGTTCTTTGATGCTATGGTAGAATCTTAGCCCTCAGCTTGTTTTTTTCCAGCTGACGCTGCCTTAACTTTATCAGGCTGCATTCCCGCTTCAGTTTTTTGGTCAGTTTTACCTCCATAAGTGCCCAGGGAATTTTAGAGTAAACGATTCTAAGAGCGGCGTCAGTCATGTGCGTGTCATACTAAAACACAGCATTGTATGAAGATCAAACCAAGGTCCCTCTGCATATTTAAGCATGGCACAACTTTCTACAGCACCCTACCGGCTCTCTGCAGCCAGGAAATAGCTGTTTTTTAACGGAATTCGTCCCAAAGTAATTTGGACCAAAACTAATTTTGTTTGAAAATTCGGCGAACTCTGCGAACCGAATTTTTGAGAAATTCGACCATCTCTAAAAATAACCCCTGAAATCAGGGACTTACAGGAGACGTCTTATCTGATGAGTTGTTCTCTTCTCTGATGAGTCATTCTTATTCCCTTTTCTTCTGCATTCATTCCACACTGCCATGATGACTTGTGCCGGCCACCACTCATCCCTGCAGAATTTACACACAAATATCTTAGACTCCTCAATTTTCCAGCACCTCACTCCCTGCCACTCCCAGGCGTGGGAGAGCATGTACAAGCCATAACTTAGAGGCCTAGTATCCTAAAGGGCTGGAGGGTGGGGAGAGAACTAACCCCCTGGAGATAATGCTATAACTATGGGCTGCTGCCCTCTCAATTATATTACCAGGTAGGTAGACAAGACCCTAGGTAGATAGGCAAATGTGCAAGGCCCCAGGTAACTAGATAGGCCCTATTTAGGTAGGTAGACCCCCGCTGGATAAGTTGGTAGGCTGGCCCCAGTTGGGTACCAAGCCACAGGTGGGTAGGTAAATAGCCCCCAGTTAGATAAGCAGGCCCCAGTTAGGCAAGTTGATAGGCTACAGTTAGGTTGTTGAACCCCAGTTAGGTAGGCTGTAGGTAGGTGTTGGTGAGTCCCAGTTAGTTAGGTTGTAGGTAGGTGGTTGCCCCCAGTTAGGTAAGCTGTAGGTAGTTAGGGCCCCCTTTATCTCGGCTGCAAGCAGTATACAGGCAGTTAGGGCTTCCCTTTTAGTAGTATACAGACAGTTAGGGCTTCCCTTTAGGTAGTATAGAGACAGTTAGGGCCTACCTTTAGGTAGTATAGAGACAGTTAGGGGCCTTCTTTAGGTAGTATACAGGCAGTTAGGGCTTCCCTTTACGTAGTATACAGGCAGTTAGAGCTTCCCTTTAGGTTGTATACAGACAGTTAGGGGCCTCCTTTAGGTTGTATACAGACAGTTAGGGGCCTCCTTTAGGTTGTATACAGACAGATAGGGCCTCCTTTAGTTAGTATACAGTCAGTTAGGACCTCCTTTAGGTAGTATACAGACAGTTAGGGTCCTCCTTTAGGTTTTATACAGACAGTTAGGGGCCTTCTTTAGGTAGTATACAGTGAAGAAATGCAGAAGAATGAAAATGGACCCGGTGCCCAGTTCCAGAATACAAGACTTCCTCTCGGGAAAGAGGATGTTATTTAAAATAAAGTTATTTATTCTGATAACAAATATTCGGTGAAAAAGGTGTTAACCTTTTCCACATAAACACATAAAATGACGTGTTTCGCGCAAGAACCAGTGCTTCCTCAGATAAAAGTGTTACCCTTAGGCAGTCAGGGCCCCCTTTATTGTTTAAGCAGTCACGGCCCCCTTTATTGTTTAGGCAGACAGGGCCCCCTTTATTGTTTAAGCAGTCAAGGCTCCCCTTTATTGTTCAATCAGTCAGGGCCGCCCTTTATTGTTTAGGCAGTCAGGGCCCCCTTTATTGTTTAGGCAGTCAGGGCCCCATTTTATTGTTTAGGCAGTCATGGCCCCCTTTGTTATTTAAGCAGATAGGGCCCCCTGTATTGTTTAGGCAGTCAGGGCCCCCTTTATTGTTTAGTCAGTCAGGGCACCCCTTTATTGTTTAGGCAGTCATGGCCCTCTTTATTATTTAAGCAGTCAGGGCCCCCTTTATTATTTAGGCAGTCAGGGCTCCCTTTATGGTTTAGGCAGTCAGGGCTTCCTTTATTGTTTAGGTAGCATCAGGGCCTCCTTTATTGCTTAGGTAGAGTCGGGGCCCCCTTTATTGCTTAGGTAGAGTTAGGGCCCCCTTTATTATTTCGGTAGAGTCAGGGTCCCCTTTATGTTTATGCAGAGTTAGGGTCCACTTTATGTTTAGGCAGAGTCAGGGCCCCCTGTATGTTTAGGTAGAGTCGGGGCCCCTTAAGGTCGTTAGAAAAAAAAAAACAGCCACTCACGTCACTCCCGCTTCTGGCCGCTCCAAGTTCCCCGACGTCTTCTAGGTGCGCCCGGCTGATGCTGTGCAGTGATGTGTAATCACCGAGCCGCCTATGTCACCAGTAGCCTAGCTCCTTAAGCCTTCCAGTGTATACAGTGGAGCGCTATTGGCGCTCTGCTCCGCTGACACCGCGCAGCCATGGGAGCCGGGGACATTAGTCCCCCATCCCGGTTTTGTTCTGAATGCTGGCGCAGGGCTCGGGCGTTCAGGGACAGGATGCGGCAGACCCCGGCAGCCCAGTCCGAGCCTGGCAATAACTGTCCATAACTAACGGTCCGCAGTGACTCCCTCAAAGTCACTTATACAGTGAAGGAAAATTATTGATACTTGCTGTTATGTAAGTTTGCCACTGAAAGACATGAAAGTCTATAATTTAAGATAATTTTAAATTAGAGATAGAAATCCAAAATAAAACCCAGAAAAATCACATTGTATGTATCATATAAATTTATTTGCATTTTTCTGAGAGAAATAAGTATTTGATCCCAATCAACGCTCCTAATCAACTCATTACTTGCAGTAAAAACAGCTGTCTTAAATAGTAACCTTCATAAAAGTCTCCTGTACACAGACTTAATCAATGAGACCTCTACAACATAGGCAAGACCAAAGAGCTTTATAAGGATGTCGGGGACAAGGTCATAGACCTACACAAAGCTGGAAGGGGCTACAAAACCATAAGTAAGACGCTGGGTGAGAAGGAGATGACTGTTGGTGCAATATTAAGAAAATGGAAGAAATATAAAATGACTGTCAATCGACATCGATCTGGGGCACCATGCTAAATTTCACCACATGGCGTATCCTTGATCACGAGGAAGGAGAGAGATCAGCCTAAAATTTACATGGAAGGCCCTTGTTCATGATCTAAAGGGAAAGGGGGGACCAAAACCCAAAAAAAACCCAAACGGGTTTAAAAAATTTACCCCCAAAAGGGTTTTTAAAATAAAAATTTGGTGTGGGGAAACCCAAAAAAAGTTTAAGGGAACAGAACCGCACTCTGTGCGATAAAAGGTATAAAAAACCAAATTATATGCAGTATAGTCACTGCTCACCTGAGATGGTTGTACAAAATGGTACAACACATGAAATGCACGTAAGGGAAATTACCCTAAAAAAGCTAAACACCCCCCGTAGCTACTAACAGAAACCCCCCGCAACGGGTGGGGGAATATTCCTTTCCCCGGCCCAAAATTTAAAGGCGGTTTTCAAATTTGGAAAAAACATAAAAAATTTTTTTTGGGCCCTCTTAAAAAAGAAAAAAAAAGAAAAAAGGATAAGGAAAAAATTCTTTTTTTTTTAATTTCCCCAGTAATACTGACTGTAACCCGAGTTTTCAGCCCCAAAAAAGTGCTGAAAAAATCTGTCCTCAGCTTAAAATCGATTTAACTGTTGAGTGGGGCCCTGCGAGGCAAAAACCCCGGCAGGGGAAATTTTAAGTTATACGCAATTTTCCTCGGGGATGCTTTTTAGCTAAACCCCCGGAGTGACCCAAAACAGGGGCCCGGGCGCTGCCGTGGGCCTGGGCCCCTGTCGGCAATCCTTTCCCTATAGGCGACTCCTCTGGAGCGCTTTACGGGTTAAAGAGATAGCATTTGCGGAGCAGAGAGGAGCCCCCCCCTGCTCCGCAGTGGCTCCGAGCGGCCACTGATTTGGCCGCTTTTTTTGGAGTTTCCGGACGGGCAGGTGGAGTGTAATCAGGGCTGCGTGGCGGGCCGATGACATCCCCCTGATGTGCCTGAAGAGGGAGCAGGAGCCCCCGGGAGTCGGACCCGGGGGGGTTTCGGGTTTGAATACCAAAATTGTATTTTTTTTTTTTTTTAAAAAACCCCTCCCTATAGCCTCCCTATAAAAATTTATTGGGCAAAAACCCGGGCCTATAAAAATGTATGGGGAAAAACCCTGCCTATACCCTGCCTTAAAAATTTTTGGGGGAAATAACCCTGCTTGGCTATTTTAGGGCGGACAAAACCCCTCCCTATAATCTGCCCTTTGGGGGACCATTTTTTTTTTTTTTTTTTTTTTTTTTTTTTTTACCGGTCTATACTTCCCTATGGGGGGACATATACCTCCCTTTCCTATGGGGGACTTATCCCTCCCTTTCCCTTGACTATTGGGGGAAAACATTATCCCTGCCAAATGGAGGACATTAAATGCCTAGGGTAATTTTATTGGAAAACCTATTTTTAAAATTTACCAGAAAGCCGTGAATTTTCCACTGTGGGCTTAAAATTCAAGCCCAAAAAATTTTTCCCCTTTTTTTTGTGCCCAAAAGTGGGTTTCCCCTCGGCTTTTACTTTGGTCGGCTTATACTCGAGTATTTCCCGGTATTACTTTTTAATACACAACATCAGGAAATTTATGCTCTTTTAAAAAAAACATTGGAATATTTTATTGTTGGAATATTTATCGTAGATTCGGGGGACAATAAAAAATAATTTTCCCCCTCTCTATTTTAAAACCCAAATTTTGAGTGTTAAAATCTTTAAGTGATGTTGTTTCAATTTTCAGCCAGGACACAACCCTGTAATTAAACCCAAATTGTAAAATGTTTTGAAATTTTGACTAGAGGTTTAAAACCCTTTTAGTCTTTTTCCACAAAAGAAAAAATTTTCTATTAAAAACCCAAAATGTCTTTTAATAGTTCCCATATTATTTCCTTTTTAACATGCAAATGTGGGGTTCAGTAGTCGGGGAAAACTACTTGAAAAATTTTCCCAAAAGATTAAACAATTTTTAAACGCTACAACATAAAACATAGGGAAAAAAAATTCCCTAGTCTTTTTAAGACCCCTTTTTTATATGTTCACCCAAATGAGTTTACCATCTTTTAATATCCAAACCCATTTAATGTCTATTCCAAAAACCCAGGGACAGGTCTGTCCCAAAAAGGATCTTTTGGTTTTACAAACAAATAAGTGGTACCCAAAGGGTTAAAAAAAATTACGAGGTTATTTAAATTAACAATCTATTCTTGATGTTTTTACACTTGCGGTTTTATATATAAAAATTTTTTATAATTTTTCCCGTATTAAATTTTTTTTATTTATATGATAATTTTTATACCCCATAGCATATTTGTGTTGTAATTTTTTGATATTTATTCATGTAAAATTTTGTTGGGCCCCCTGTATTAGTGATATATGTCTTTTGGAAAAGTTTACATTGCTTGCAAATTTGTAAAGTTTTTAAAACTTTTTGAAATTTACGCGGGCCCAATTGGGGGCCCCGTTTCCACTTTCCGGGGTTTTTTTAAAAATTTTAGCAATTTTTCCATTTTTTGTATAATGATGAAGCAAGTACGTTTTCTCCCAAACGCGTTGTTTTGTTCTAAAAATATGACACATTAATTTTTGGATTAAAATCCCAAATGTCAGATTAAAAAATTTACCCCCTAAGTGTACTATTCTTTTATAAAACTTGATTTAATGGTTTAAAAAACCCTTTAGTGTCCGCAAGGGCCCCCCCGTCAAGGAAAGGAAACATGTGCAGCCCCCTTTTTAAGTTTGCCAATTTAACCCTGGATGATTTTTGTGGTGATTGGGGGAAGGTGCTGTGGTCAGATGAGGGCAAAAAAATTGGGGGTCTTTTTCATTAAAATCAAAAATCGCCATTTTTTTAAGGGGAAAAGAAAGTGGCTATGACCCAAAGAACACCGTTTAAAGAAAAAACCCCCCCCTGTCAAGCCGGGAAAGGGGAAACCCCTTTTTTTTGGGGGGGGTTTCTTTGTAATGGCCCCGGTTTTTTCACTGCACCCAATGGGAGAATTGGGGTGGAGCCATGTCCTTAAAAACCTGGGGTGACAAAACTCCTTCCCCTTTCATTAAAAATGGATTGGGGACTGGGTTTTTCCCGCAAAACAAAGACCCCAAAAAAATACAGCCAAGGGGAACAAAGCAGTGGCCCCAAAAAAGAAGAAAATTAAGGTCATTTGGGGGGGCCTAACCAGTCTCCAGACTTAATTATAGAGAAAATTTTGGAAAGGGGTTGAAGCTCCGGTTGCCAGGACAGCCTAAAAAAGTTTAAAGTTTTAGTTTTGAAACGGGAAAGAGGAGTGGACCAAAAAATTTCCCCCTGACATGTGTGCAAACCTCATCATCAATTTCAAAAAAAAAGTCTGGAAATGCTGTGCTTGCCAACAAGGGTTTTGCCAACCAAAATATTAAGTCTTGTTTGCCAGGGGGATCAAATATTATTTCTCATTGAAAAATGCAAAAAAAAATTATAATGTTTATTTTTGGATGTTTTTTTGGATAAATTTTATCTCCAATGTTAAAAAATTTAAACTTTCCCTTAAAATTATAGTCTGTTCATGTCTTTGTTCCCCCGTGGGGAAACTTCCCCAATTAGGGAAGGGATCAAAAAATAATGTCCCTTCACTGTATTGCCCCTTTTTTACAGGAACCTCTTTCTTTGATGTTAAACCCCCAAAATTTTATCCTCAAGGGATGTTGGCCATTAACCCTTCCCGCATGGGGGTAGGATACGGCCCCCAGCGGGAAGTGACTTTCCCCCAAATGGAAAATAATTTCCCCCCGCCCTGGGAAACGCGCGGGCATTGCGGGCGGGGCCACGGGCCCCGATCCCCAACATGGGACCCCGGGGGAAATTTTCCGCTGGCCGGGGGCCCTTTCCCCCCGGCCCGGGGTGGGCCGCGGCCGGGGTTTATACCGCTTCCCTTACCGCAGCCCGCCCTGGCTGCGATAATAAAACCGCAGGCAGGAGGAGTGAGCTCCTCCTGCCTGCTCCCGTCGGCTGCCGCACTGTTTGTGCGGGACCCCATTTTCTCTTGATGATCCGGGGGAAATGAACGGGGAATTCCCGGGGGGATCGTGACTTTACCTTTCCCCCCAAAGCATTGTGGGCATGGTTGGGAAAAGGGGGTTTTAAAGGCAAAAAGTCCCCAGTACTGTCTGTGCACTGGTCCTGCATTCTAACAGCAACTTTAGATTGCTTTTTAGAAGATTAAAATTTAAAAAAAATGAAAAAAAATAAAAATAAAAAGTCAAAGTGAAAAAAAAA
>JAODAL010077775.1:0-13149 GCA_025379985.1 Phyllomedusa bahiana | reverse complement strand
TTTTTTAAAAAGTGCAGCATTTGGATTCGTTCCAGGAGGTGACACGGGAATTGGTCTTTAAATACTCAAAAGACTTAAAGTTTGTTTTTCCCCACTCTCTCAGAATGAAGTCGTGCTCCACGCTTTTACAATGCAGTGACATTTATAGATTCTATATTTTTCATGTTAGAACTTAACACATTTTATTTTTGAGATGGTGCCAGAGTCAGATGGTATGAAATGTTTTAGGGCCAACCCCACATCTAAACTGATGAAATGCATGTCCACTTTTTATTGCATCATAATCTTTTTTTTATCTTTGTCCCAGACTTTAAAAGGGAAACCGTCAATGGCTTAAGCTGTCCTATCAGAGCAGGAGTGATAAAAAGAAAGCGAGCTCAGGTATTAGGGCGTATGATTCGGAGCAGGATTTGTGAGCAAAAAGCAGTGAAATAAGACCAAACCAAAAGTGAAACAACTGCCCACATACAGTGTACACACACTAATAAAACGGGGTGAGTAGGACTACCAATGGGAGACTTGCTGAATTTTTGCACAAAATCACAGCAAAAAAAGTATTTGACCAGGACATAGGAACAACTTTTCTGTGCCATTGATTCTTAGGGCCACATGTATGAAACGGTTTTGGTCTAAAACTCATTTTTTTCCCCCAAAGGGAAACCTATGGGAAAAAAGTGAGTTTTAGCCCAAAACTTTTAAAACAGGGCCCCTTGGGGTTATTATCCAGATGGCAAATGCAAAAATTTATCGGCAAAAGGGGAAAAGGTTTTTGATAGCAATACTCCCCCCCCTTAGGGAAATAAGCTTATAATTTAAGGTCTACATTAACAATATGCTTTCTTGAATGTAAGAACGGAAGTTTTATCTTAAGATACAAACCACTGGTTCCACTCAAGCATGGAAAGGTCAGATTAAACAATAAAAAAAAAATCCACCCACTTATAGAACAAGATATTTTGGTCAGATAAAAGCAATAATAACTTGTACCAGCATGATGGGAATAGGACTGCATGAAGAAAGAAGGGGCCATGATTGAAGTTTCCCCATTATCTATAAACATAGTAGGCGTGTTTTTGGCAGGGCACATACCCCTGCCCATGGAAATAATCACTGATTGTATTAACATGGTTGTCAAAACATCTAAAATGTATAGACCTATTCTCTGTGCTTGGATTTAGCCAAATGCTGTAAAAAGGATAGGACAATGCTTCACAGTAAATGATAAAAGACCCAAAAAACAGACAATACAATGCAAAGGGCCAAGAAATGAAATAATTTTTAATAACTGAGTCCGTTATCTGACCTCAACCTGATCGAGCATGCTTTTCACTTTCTGAAGACAAACCTGAAGGCAGAAAGACCTACAAACAAGCAGCAACTAGAGAAGGCAGCAGTAAAAGCCTTGCAAAGGCTCTCAAGGGAGGAAACTCAGCATTTGGTGATGTTAAATTTGTTCAACTCGGCAGACATTGATGCAAATATTCAAAACCTAGTTTTTTGCAATATACTTTCAAAAATAAGTCACTCATTTTCTTTTTAAATAAAATTTTTTACAGTTAGTCCCATTTTTAAAAAAAAAATTAAAGGGGAACTTAGTAATCCTTTTAGTTATACACACTGACAAAATGTTGGTACCTCCTGTAAAAAATTAAAATTTAAAAAGGGTCACTGAAAAACTTGAAGCTGACAAAAGTATTTTTTTAGTGATGAGCGATTACATTGACTTCGTCATGGGGTCGTGCGTTTCGGAAATTATCAAGCGATTTTTCGAAGTGATTAGATTTCGCCGTGACCTTTAAAAATTTATGGGAGGGGAACAACACTTCTTTTTTACACCCAAAAGGGCGGGGAAAGGGGAAATTATACCACAACATCAAATGGAAAATCTTAGGCAACACACAAAGGTTAAAAAGCCACAAAAAAAAAGTAAAAACCCCATTCACTATCCCTGTTTGCCCCACAGCCTGACCTTAAACCGCATGACCCACAGTTTAAAAAGTCCAGAAGGCGATGATTTGAACCACTTTTTATTTGAACGGACATTGACTACCCCTTTCCCGGAATGCAGCATACCCAAAAAACCATCTCCCCCCAGTTTAAAAAAGTGCGGGGAAAAGAGTTTTAAAACCCCCTTTTTAGTTGAACGGACATTACTACCCCTGCCTGGGCCCAGCATGACCCCCAAAACCTGCAGCCCCCCAAATTTCAAAAGGCCGGAAAAAGGAGCTTTAAAAACACCATTTTAGTTGAACTGGACATTGACATCCCTTTTGTCCCTATATGCCATTAAAACCCTTTTCGTGCACAGATTAAAAAGTGCTGGGAAAAGGGGCTTTGAACCTATTTAGTGAACGGGACATTGACTATCCCCTTCCTTTTACCCAGTATGACCATTAAATTCTGACCCCCAAAATTTAAAAAAGGCCCTGAAAAAGGAGTCTTTGAACCCCTTTTTATTTAAATGGACTTTTGACTTACCTTTTCGTACCAGAGTATGCCCATTAACCGCTGACCCCAGATTAAAAATGGGGGAAAAGGAGTCTTTGAACCCCCCATTTTAGTTGAACGGGACTAGAATCCCGTCCGGGGGCCACGATAGCCCAAACCTGCGCCCACAGTTAAAAAGTGCGGAAAAAGGAGTCTTTAAAAACACCATTTTTTTTTCCCGGGAATTCACTATCCCTTTCCCGGGGGCCACATATGAGCCCCAAACCGTCTGCCCCACAGTTTAAAAAAGTCCCGAAATAGGATTTTTTCAACCACCTTTTATTGAACGGACATTGATAATCGGTCCTGACCACAGATCCCCTAAAACTGTCTCCCCAAAAATAAAAGTGGGGAAAAGGAGGTTTTTTAAAACAACAATTTTTTGAACTGGACATGATAATCTTCTGTACCGCAGAATGACCATTAAAACCTGTCTGCCCCCACATATTAAAAAGTGCAAGAAAAAGGATCTTTAAACCACCTTTTTTATTGAAAAAATCGATTTTCCTGTTGGGCCAAAAACATGGCCCCCAAAAATGCAGACCCCCAAGTTTTAAAAAGTCCCGGAAAATGATTTTCAACCACCTTTTTATTTTGAACGGAATTGACTATACCTTCCTTTCCACAGCTGACCCCAAAACCTTTTGCCCCAAGATACAAATGGCACTATGATTTTGTACAGTGACTGCATTTTGTATATTTTTTTGGGAACTGACATTTTTTACAGAATTTTTTTTGGGAAGTTTTTTTTATAGTTTTACATTTTATCCATTTTTTTTTTTTTCAAAGGGGATAAATACAACATACCCCTGCAGTTTTTAAGGATTTTTTAAACGTTGATGTGTTAATTGTCCCGCCACCCCCTAAGTAATAAAAAAGCCTAAACACCCCAAAAAACCTTTTTAGTTGAGAAGAATTTGCCCTCCCGGCTTTGAGAGTGATTCACCAATAATTCAATGGTTTCATTTTTCCCCCAAATCCCCTTCAGTGAAATTTTTGGCAGACTCCCCTGGAGACAAGTGATGCAAAACCCCCTAGTGACTCCAGCCCCGAAAATTTTTTAAACCCAATTTGGTCCCCCCGGGCCCTTTTTGACACTACTTAAATCACAGAATACCTTTTTTAAAATCTGATTTTTTAAGAAAATTTAAGCTCTCCTGATTGCCCCAAAAGGGGGAGAGCCCGTGGCCGTCAGCCATCTTTAACACGGAGGTCCGCTGCCCGGGCCGGGGGTTACAGTGGGTGCGGGAGAGCCCGGCTGGGTCCTCATCTATTAAAACCGGGAAAAAATGCCCCTTTTGACCGCAACGAAAACAGTCTGCTGAAGCGAGTGCGGAAGCGGAAGTGTGAGGTAAGAAATCCAGCCTTTCCCAGTAACAGTCAAGCCTGCGTAGCCTTGCTCCTCCGATGGTGCGGACCAATTGAGCTTCACTTGGAAAAAATGGTGGGTTTAAAGCTCCTTTCCCCCCAGGGGCCCTTTTTTTGGCATTCTTTTTTCATTTTTTTCAACGTTCTGGGGAAATTTTTCTCTTTTCTTTGTTTTTGTCCCTGCTCAATAATTTCCCTGTCCTCTAATGACCTACCTTCTCAAGTCTTCCTGTACCCCCCCTTGACATTTCAAGGAATTTTTTTACCAGTTTTTGTACTGCAAGTTTTTTATAGTTTAATTCTAGAAAACACATTTTTAAAATAGGGTGGAACCCCCATGTCTTTGTTTTTCTTTTTTAATTGATTAAAATGGGTTGTCCAATACCGGGATTGCTAGCTATGTTAAAGTTTTTGCAAAAAAAGTCATTTTTCTATGGTTTTCCATTAAAAAGTGTCATACTATTCTGTTTTGACCACAATACCCTTTACCCCCCTTGACAATTTTGGGAAAAACAAATTCGTTAAAATCACTTTTTTTTCAAAAAGGACCTTAGTTTTACTGCATTTCCAGCAAAATGCCCCCAAAAATTCAAAAATGACCCCGAGCCATTTTGCAATTTTGAAGAAAAAATTGGTTAAAACAAATTTTTTTTTAATAGGTAGATTGTGCATTTCAAAGCAGCATGACCCAAAAAAATTAAAAAATGCTTTCAGCCCCTGTTAAAAATTGTGAGGGAGAAATCCCCTTTTAAAAACCATTTTTTTTTCAAAGGACCATGTTATTGCTGTATCTCACAGCAAAATGACCCCAAAAAATTATAAAAAATGTTTTTCAGCCACATTAAAAATTGTGATGGGAATGCCATTTGAAGCCACATTCTGTTTCCCAAAGGACCATGATTTTGCTGTATCCACGAACATGACCCCAAAAAAAATTTAAATATGACTTCTCACACTATTAAATTTTTGAGGAAAATCCACTTTGAAGCACATTCTGTTCCAAAAGGCCAATTATTTTCTGTTTTCTCACAGAATAGACCCAAAATCTTGAAAAATGCTGAAAACTTCTAAGATAAAGTGAGTAAATGGAATACGGTGTTGTCATGAAACCTTGCTGTCTTTTACAGTCTCCTCACAGCAAAACCAGCAAAATGAACTGTTGGGAACTGAGAAAAAAACTGCAGTAAGAAATGATCATTTTAAAAAAAAGTTTTCAAGAGGACCATTTCTGTTTGAAAAAGGAATGTGAATTAGACCGGCAACTAATCGGTGACCTCGGCAATTTGGGCCACAACATCATCAGAGATCCATGCCTGATTCATCTTGATTAGTGTTGAGCGATTACGTTGGCCATCGGCATCGGTCGATGGTCGATGGTCGGCCATCATCGACAAGATAGTCGATAGTCGATGGAAGATTATGATCGATGACCATTAAAGTCTATGGGAGAGCAACAACACCTTCATTCTTACACCCAAACAGGGCTGGAGAAGCTGGAATTAACATCCACAACAGTCAAATGGATACATGCACATCTTAGCAAACACACTTAGTTATAAAAGCCACAGAAAAAAAATCACAGACCATTCACTATCCCTGTCTTGTACCACAGCAATGACCCTTAAACCTGCATGACCCACAAATTAAAAAGTGCCAGAAGGCAGTATGATTTGAACCATCATTTTACTTGAACTGGACATTGAATATCCCTGTCCTGAAACGCAGCATGAGCCCCAAACCTGCATGACCCCCAGATTTAAAAAGTGCCGGAAAAAGGAGTCTTTCAACCACCATTTTAGTTGAACTGGACATTGACTATACCTGTCCTGGGCCACAGCATGAGCCCCAAACCTGCATGACCCCAGATTAAAAAGTGCCGAAAAAGGAGTCTTTCAACCACCATTTTAGTTTCACTGGACATATACTGTCCCTGTCCTGGGTAGCGCTTGCCCCTCCGTATGAGTGCGGACCAATGAGCTTCACTGGAAATACTGGTGGTTAACGCTCCCTGTTCCACCCAGGAGCTCTTTTTCTTGCCATTCTTTTTCTCATTTTACTCAACGTGCTGGAGGAAATTGTCTCTGTACTTTGTTCTCTGTCCGTGCTCCATACTCCATGTCCTCTGAATAACCTACATCTGGTCAAGTTTTCCTGTACCTCCCTTGTACAATTCAGAGGAATTTTTTTCCAGCTATTTTGTACATGCACGTTTTTTAGTAGTTTAATTCTAGAAACACATTTTTAAAATAGGATGGAATCCCACCATGTCTTTGTTTCTCTTTTTTTTTAAATTTTATTAAATGGTTGTCTCAATACAGGGATTGATAGCTATGTTAAAAATCTTGCAAAAACAAGTCATTTTGCAATATGTTTCCATTAATAGTGTCCTAACCTTTTCCTGTTTCTGACAGCACCATCACCCTTGACCACTCTTGCCCAATTGTGAAGAAAAAAAAATGTCTGTTAGAAAAAAAATTTTTTTTAAAAATAGGACCGGGTTAGTTTTTTAGTTTTGCATGTCACAGCAAAATGCCCGAAAAAAATTCAAACAGGGACCCTTTGAGCCACTTTGGGCCCAATTGTAAAGAAAATTGTCTTTTTGAAAACAAAATTTTTTTTTAAAATTTGGGACCTGATATTTAAAAAGCTAAAAATTCAAAGCAAAATCCCCCAAAAAAAATTCAAAGCAGGGCCCTTGAGCACTTTGGAAAATTTGGGGAAGAAAAAATGTCTTTTTAGAAAAAAACTTTTTTTTTATAATAGGCCTGTTGTATAGCGGCATTTCAAAGAAAAATTTCCCCCAAAAAAATTTCAAAGCATGTTCTTGGGGCCATTTTGGGAAATTTGTGAAGAAAAAATTTTTCTTTTTAAAGAAAAATTTTTTTTTTTAATAGGACCTTTTAGTATTTTTGGGCCATTTAAAGCAGCATGACCCAAAAAATTTTAAAAATGACTTTCACCCCACTTTTTAAAAAATTGTGAGGGAAAAAATTGCCTTTAGAAGCCCATTTCTTTTCCAAAGGGGACCATGATTATTGTTTGTACTACAGCAACATGCCCCAAAAAATTTTTTAAATAGGGCCTTTCACCCACTTTTTAAAAATTGTGAGGGAAAAATCCCAATTAAAAAACCCACATTTCTTTTCCCAAAAGGGGACCATGATTTTTGGGCTGTATCTCACAGCTACATGCCCCCAAAAAATTTTTTAAATATGACTTTTACCCACTTTTAAAAAAATTTTTTGATGGAAAAAATCCCATTTAAAAAAGGCCACATTTTGTTCCAAAGGCCCCAAAAATTAAAGTGTTTCTCAAAAGCAACATGACCTAAAAAACCATTGCCAAAAAAAAAACTTCAAAGAAAAAGTAAAATAAATGGAATATGGTGTTTTTAAAAAAACCCCTTGGTGTCTTTTTACAGTCTCCTACACCCAAAACCAGAAAATAAAATTTTTGGGGAAAGGGGAATAAAAATTGCAGTAAAAAAAATGATCATTTTAAAAAAACATTTTTAAAGAGGCCCATTTCTGTTTAAAAGAGGAATGTAAAGTGATGGAAACCCAAAACCGGTTACCCGGCAAGGGGGGGGGGCCACAACTTTATCAGAGATCCCCTTTTTTTGCTGATTATCTTGTTTTTGGAAAAAGTCAAACGATCCCCCATTATCTGGGGAAAAACCCGGAGGGTTTTTTTCTTTTAATGCCCTCCCCCAAGCTGTGCTAAAGGGTTTCCGCTAGATATGCGAGGCTGCGGGGGAGAAAAAACACCTCTATGGCATGGCGAGCGGCTCGGGCCTTTCGTCCTTTTTGGATCCCCAGAAGTTATTGGGTCCGGAACAATGCAAAAACACGGTGGTTTAGACGCAGTAGTCGTGAAACCCTGGTCTTTAAACTGGTCCTTTTGTGTTGGATGTGTGCCCTGCATTGCATGCGTTGGTGAGGTGGTAAATAAAGATTGCCCAGAGGTCACCCATGGCTTCTGCCATTTGCCTGCTGCTGCCGCTACGGCTACTTGGCACTCTACTGCTGTCCCCCGGCGTTTTATGTTGTTTTCCCCCTGACATTTGGGGAACGTGAAGCAGACGCAATAGATGTCTCCCGGGTTTAAACCTTCAGCAAAGGGCTCCTTTCTGCATTTTACTGTCTATTTGGGTTTGGGGGGAAGGAAAGTTTCTGAGTTTTGTTTTGTACCCGGGGGTCCAGGGGGTGGCCAAACCCCGAAACGGGTTTTTCATTTTGATGGCCTTAAAAGCGAGGGGGGGGGGGGTGGGGGGGGGGGGTATGTTGGAGGAAATGGAGCATCCAAAACACTCATGTAGGGGATGGGCCTTGATTTCCCCAAACCTTGGGTCGAGGGGCACTAGCCAAAATGATCTTCCTCATTTCCTTCCCCCGCCTCAAATTCGCGCCAACCTCTTTCCAAAGGGGGATGTCGGAAAAAGGTGTCTAGGGGAAAACCTCCTCCTCCTCCTTTTCTCCTCCCCCTCCGCTGCTCCCGGCCCCAGCTTCAACACAGCCCCTGATTTCCCCAGATGATGCACCCTGAGAGCTTTATTTCGCCCCTTGCACTGCTCTGGACCCCGAACCAATGCCCAATTTAAGAACCCTTTAAATTTTGAAAATGTCGGGCCCTTTTGGATTTGACGGAGAGAAATGCTCCCTGTCCGCATTTTGTGTCCGTTTCCTCCTCCGTCGCGGGGGGGGACCGTTGGGTTTTAGGGTCCAACGATCGTTCAAAATCTAAGATCACCACAAGCTCAAGGGTGACAAAAGGGGATTGTCCGCCCCTACCATTTTGGTGGCTTCTTTTAAAACTGGGAAGGTTGGTTTCGAGCTCTTTCCCTGCCCACTCTCGGTGGTCAACACCCGAGGTCCCCACCTGGTTTTTAAAGGCCCTTTTGTCCCCTTCGTCTGCTTAATGGCATTGCGCTGCTTTCCACAATCTTGGAGATGTGGAGGGGGGAATTCCAGCTTTTGAAAAGTAAACAATGGCGGTTGACGGGGGGCCGGTGACGCTGCAACGCAGCCAGGCGGGCGAAACGGGTGGCAACAGGGAAAGTGCAAATGAGACTCAGCCTTCCTCAGCAGGCAGTCCAGACCCGGGTAGCTTTTTTGAAATTTGGATGAAAAAGGTTTCTTGAATGTGCCAGGCAAGGGGTGTGTCCCCCTCCCGATCAAAGGGGGCGGCCTGAGATTTCCCGTTATCGCCCCCAACCTTCCCGGGCAAAAGTTTTTGGCACCCAGCAGCCTCGGTTCGTTGTGAGAGCCTCCACAGCCCCTGACCTGTGTGGGACGGTTCCAAAAAGTTTAATTTTAAACCGGCCCGGTTTTTTGGGAGGATGCACCAGGGGCTTTGGGGGAAAAAACCCCTGCACCATCCCTGCGTTTTGAAGAGCGTGCGCGAGCTGGAGCCCCCGTCCCCCCCGGGAATCCCCCAGCCCCCCCCCTGAGGTACAGAGTTATACGGCCTGCGTGTTACTAGTCCGTGTCGGGGGTTGATGGACTTTCCGGCCAAGATGCAGACAAGCGCTTAAAATTTTTGATGACACGTGGTGGCCAAGGCAGGGAGGTTTTCGGGCAAAGAAATGCCTGCTGGCATCGGGTTTTGAGGGAGGCAAGGGCCATGACGTGGGGGAAAACCCATCTGTGTCCCAACAGACGGAAAGGAAACATTTAAAAGGGCCCAAAAACCCTGGAAATGCCGAATTTGGCTTTTGGTTTTGGGGGATGGTTTGGGTTAAGTGTTTCTTCTGCCCCCAAACCTGGAAGACGAAGGCTGGTGTTTGGGACGGGCCCGTGTAGGCGTGCAGGTCGTCAAACTGGCGAAGGAGAAGGGTAGGATGGTTTGGTGGTGTGGTGGTACTCGGGCGACGGTGGAGGCTAAAGCGGAGGCTGATCCTGTCATGACTCGGGAATGGGGGGCTGGGAAGTTTGGTGGTGGCGGAGGAGGGGGCGGGGGGAAGGGGTGTGACGTGGTTGGAGGCCCGGCGTGGTCTGGCCTTTTTTGGGCCAAGGTTTTGCCTCCTTTTAAATCTGATTCGTGCTGTGATAGCCATGTTGTGGGGGTTTAAACCCACTAAGGTTCTTGCTTATTATGCATTTAGGGAAAAAGGGGGCTATGCATGCTGGGGAATCGGGCTTGCTCAAAGAAGCCCAGGTTGAGAGGTCCTGGACCTTTTTGACGGCGATAAGGGAGGAGCGGGGTTTCCGCTGCCCGGGGGGGAATCAGTCAGCGGACTTCTGCAAACGCCTCTCCCTTTTGAGGCGGAAACCCATATGACACTACCCCTCGTATTCCTCTGTCCAGGATGAAGCGCTCGAAGCAAATTCTGCTAAAAGAGCGTTGGATCCCCAATGCGTCATATCATATCAAAAAGGTGACTTGGGTCGTTGACATTCTGCATCCAGGATGCGGGCTACAGCAAGAGGGGCTGCAAGGCGTTTCGACCACCCCGGGATTTTTGCCCATTGACGGGCTTCCTTCTCCTCCTTGTTGGGTTTAGTAATGGGCGTAGAGCAGACAAAATCATCCCCTTTGGCCTTTTTCTTTTCTTTTTGCCCCAACCCCTTTTGTCATTTAAAAAGGGCTTAGAAATGGTTATCCCCAAAAGGTGGGTACCGAGTTGCATTTGGGGTGCTTCTGTTTGAGGATGTGGTGTTTCTGTGCGACATTTTGGCCTGACTGGGGGAGAGGAGGTAAGGGTGCTGGGGTGAGGTTGCATTAACATGAAGAACTGATTGGGGGAGCTGTTCGTTACTGAGTTTTACGGGCCCCGCCCAGCGATGAAGGGCCCGACGGTTTCCGGGGGAACCCACAAACCAGGCATGCGTGTTGTCGCCAGACTGGAAGGAGACCTTTCTGTACCCCTACCTCCGTCCTACCCCCCCCTTTGCTGCTTTTTCCCCTGCATTTACTCCATGTTTGAAGATAAAATTTGGAGGGTATGGAAGAGTTTTGGAAAATCTCTTATTTAAAAACGGAAAACACGTATTTCAAATCCCTCAAATCAAAACAAAAAATTTCTGTATTGAAATTTAAAATGCAAGGTGCTCTATCAAAAAAGCTGGTTGCCCCCAAAAAAGAAAAAACACGTATTGAAATGTATCGGATAAAAACGGTATTTTTTGCACCTAAAATACACTTGCGGGGGCAAAAATTGTGTTTGAAATTTTAAATGACGGTGCCTCTATCAACAAAGCTGGCTGCCCAAAAGTGAAAAACCCCGTTTCTGAAATGTATCGGATAATAACGGATTTTTTGCCTAAAAATACCTGCGGGGTGAGAAAAAAAAGCTGTATTGAATTTATGCAAGGTGTCTCTATAACAAAACGGCCTGCCAAAAGTGAAAAAACACCTTCTGAAAAGTATACGGTAATAAAACGGATTTTTTTACCTAAAATAAACCTGCGGGACGACAAAAAATTTCTGTTTGAAAAATTTAAATTCAGGGCCTCTATCAAAAAAGCTGGGACTAGGGAAAAAATGAAAAAAAACGTATTGAAATGTTTGGATAAAAAAGGGGGTTTTTTTTCACCCAAAAATGACCTGTAGTGACGACAAAAATTCTGTATTGAAATTTAAGTGCGGGGCCTCTATCAACAAAGCTGGGGCGACCAAAAATGAAAAAAACACGTTCGAAATGTTTCGGATAATAACGGTATTTTTTGCACTAAAATACACCTGCGGTGACTCAAAATTTCTGTATTGAAAATTTAAGTGCAAGGTGCCTTTATCAAAAAATGCTGGCCTGCCCCAAAATGAAAAACACTATCTAAAATGTATACGATAAAAAAAATTATTTTTTTCACCCAAAAACACCTGCGGTGAGACAAAATTGCTGTATTGAAATTTTTAAATGCAAGGTGCCTATCAAAAAAACGTGGACTGGGCAAAAAATGAAAAAAAAACCCATTGAAATGTTCGGATAAATAAACGGTATTTTTTCCTAAAAATAAACCCGCGTGACGACAAAATTGCTGTATTGAATTTAAGTGCAAGTGCCTCTATCAAAAAAGTGGCCTGCCCAAAAGTGAAAAAACACCTATTGAAATGTTACGGATAAAAAAAACGGTATTTTTTTCACCTAAAAAAAAAACCTGCGGTGACGACAAAAATTTCTGTATTGAAATTTTTAAATGCAAGGTGCCCCTATCAACAAAGCGGCCCGCCCAAAAATGAAAAAAAAAAACGTATTGGAAATGTATACGGATAATAAACGGGATTTTTTGACCTAAAATACCTGTGGTGACGACAAAATTGTTGTATTTTAAATTTAAATGCAAAAGGTGCTCTATCAAAAAACTGGCTTGCCCAAAAGTGAAAAAAAAACCTTCTGAAAAGTATACGGTATAAACGGGTTTTTTTTCCCCAAAAAAACACCTGCGGTGCGACAAAAAATTTCTGAATGGAAATTTAAGTGCAAGGTGCCTATCAACAAAGGGACTGGACAAAATGAAAAAACCGTATCTGAAATTTTATAGGTAATAAAGTGGAGTTTTGCCCTAACAAATGACCCGCAGTTGTAGAAAGATCGTATCCTATATAAAATTCAGGCGGCCAAATACAGTAATATTTCAAAAAAACTTTATAAAAGCCTTTTCAAAGAATGTCTAAATAAGTCTCGGCTGCATAATCACTATCCCTTTTAAAAAGCTTGTTGTGTTTACCCCCGGCCCCCCCCCCCCCCCCTCCCCTGTGATTTACAGGGCTAGATGCTCCCTTTTAAAAAACTCAGCCTAAAATACCTAAAATCGCAAAACTCTAATCTCCTAATTCTATTTGTTCACAGCTAAAGTATAGCGTCTCGTGAACAAAAAAAAAATTTCGCTGAGCGTTTGCTGGTGTTTGTGGCTGGTGGACAGAGGCAGAGGCCGTCCTATCCTATGAGACGCTGACAACATAGGCGGAAAGGTGGGCTGTTTTGAAAAACGAGGTCATGTGATTTTTCCAGCCAATTGCAAACCTACACTCCCAGTCATGACGTCGCACACCAAACTCACCCTGCTCTATTCTCTAAATGATTTGCTGCCCCCAAAAAAGCGGAAGGCCGAAAATGGCCGATTTTTTAATAGATTATGCAAGTTTTTAAACCCAAATTATTGCGTGATCTAAAAATCTGATCAACAAAAAACGTGCCCCCTTAAAAATTTTTTCGTAATAATCGCTCAAACTGTATTTAAAAAATAAAAAGTATGAAAATTTTAAAAAAATTTAAAGTCAGACATTGCTTTCAATTGTGATTTCAACTGAGAAAAATAAAAAAAAAAAATATAGGTGGCAAAAAAAAGTGTCCCT
>JAODAL010077774.1:0-13149 GCA_025379985.1 Phyllomedusa bahiana | reverse complement strand
TTCTTTTTTGTCTCCCTTTAAAATAACTCCCCCCTTTCCATGAATTCTGCTTGTGATTAAACATGTCTCTGCCTATCAACCCTTTACCACACCTGTATGTCAACTTTCATGCGAGAGTGCCCACGTTGGGGGGGTTGTGACCTGGGGGTTTCCAGCAGTGAAGTCCAGATCCATTTTATAACAGGATAAGGAGAAGAGCGGGGATCCAAAGACTTCGCTCCTCAGTGTGTTTTTTCTTAGTTAAAAGAAGGAGGTTTGTTATTCCCTGTATCAACAACAGATTTGATCAAAAATGAAAAATCAAAAACCTTTTCCCCTGCATTGATTTGAAAACCTTTGATCATTTGGGGGCTAGGTTTTTACAAAAATAAAATCTCCATGTTGCATAGCGTTGTTCATATTATGTTGGGTTTATGAGTTTTTAAAAACTCCCAACCCCGAGAATTTTGAATAATTTTTTACCCCTTTGGTCTTTGCAATGCAAAATGTGCTGGGTTTTAAAAAGTTTTTCAAGATTTTTTCTGCCTTCATCTTAGCCGTGTGGGGGGTTTCCCTAGATAAGGAAAATTTTTTTTGGGCCCCATTTTCATTAATTTTGTTCTTTTACTTTTTGACCCCAAATTTGCAAATGAATCCGGGGACTGTTAATTTAGGAAAACCCCACCACTCGTCCTGTCTGGTGTGTGCTCTTTTCCCAACTTTTAGAGTGTGGTGACTCCCCCCTTTCACTTCTAAGTGTATGTTTTCTTTGTGTTTCTGACCAAGGTTGCTGATGACTTGGAGAAGCAGGGCAGCTTTCTCAATGTCTGGCTGTGGGGCTTTCCTCCCCTCTAAACTTTTTGAGTTTTAACAATCCCATTGGGGAGTTTTTCCTTTTTTCTCTACCCAGGGCTCTTGTTGCATTTTCACCAAGAAGGCAACAACCCTATGTTGTTACTCCAAAAAGCCATAAAAACCCTTTCTCCCATTTGAAGAAAATTTTGATCATTTTGTGCAACCCTGAGAACCCTACTTTCTTGAAAAAGGGGAAACGCATCCGTGCTTTAGCCTAAAGCGTTTTTAACCAAAGGACTTCTAAAGACAAGTTTTTACATGTGGGTTTTTCCCCCTGCCCCAGAGACAACTACTCAACAGGGTCGTAATTTGCAACCCTTTTTAAATTTGCAAATAGAAGAAGGGTTTTGTCTCCTGGACAAATTCAACTTCTGTGCCCGTTTACACAGCCCAAAAAAACCCTCCTGTAATGGCGCAATGTCTGAATCCTTGCCAATTTTCCTAGTAATTCTCTTTTCCTGTTTTAAACTTTATCGTTATTCGCCCCACAGGCAAAAAAACTTCAATGCAAACACGTTTTTCAGACCTTCCCCAGGTTTGCTAAAGACCCAAGACACATAGACCTTGAACTTCGATTTCTCCCCACCCTTCATTTGTTTTTTTGGGGATTTCCTCTGGAAAGTCTTTGCTGCCCTACTAAATGAAGCTAATCCCTTCTTTGGCCATCCTACTTTTGACATGTCATTTGGAATTCATACCCCCACCTCTGATTTTCCAAAACATTATTGATGTTTTCTACCCCAAAAACTGTTAAAGACAAGGGAGACTGTAAAGAGAAGGCGGCTTTTTTTTCATGTACAATGCCCCTGAATCAATAAAAGTGTTTTTTTGTCCCACTAAATGGTGTCTAATTTTTTATGTGCTTCACCTTTTTTACATAAAAAAAGTTGAGATTTCGGTTCACATTTTTGATAAAAAAGATGTTTAGCTGCCCCACTTTCAACGTGATCTAAAATAGGGCAGTCCTATGCTATTTTTACTCTCAATAGAGCCACATCAGGCCCTCCAGGGGTCAACAGACTCCTTTACCAGAGAGAAAAAAAAAAAATAAAAAACACCCTCCTGCGGGGGCCAACTTCTTATGACGCCTGTGAGAGGGGGCGGGTGCAGAAACCCAAAATGGAGGCACCCTTTCCCCCCCATTAGGTTAAAATAAATATACCCCAAATTTAAAAACTATGGTTCTGCCAAAAAAATTTTCTAAAAAAAACTATGAAAACCGGGGGTCCCAAAATGGAGGGGTGCGGCAACATATATATATTATATGTACACACGCACACCACTCCCAGGGGCCACTATTGAAAAAAGGGCAATACATTACGTGGAAAACCCCTAAAGAAGCATTAGCTATCTACATACATGAAAAAACTTTGAGATTCTGGGTTACATATTTTGTAAAAAGATGTTTAACTCCCCACACTTTCAACTGATCTAAAAATTAGAGCAGTCCTATGCTACTTTTACCTTCAATAGGCCACTCAGCCTCCCCACGGGGGGTCAACAGTCCTTTTGATCAAATATGTGAAACGAGAATCTCAACGTTTTTTTTCGTATGATAGATAGAAATAAGCTTCTTTTGGTTTCCCGTAAAGTATTTGCCCTTTATGCAGTTGTCCCCTGGAAGTGGGGTGCGTGGTACATATATATTTAAATATATATATTTAAAAAATTATATATTTAAAATTTTATTATATATATAATTATATATATATATAATATAATATATATTTATGTGTGCCCAGCCCCGCCAGTGGACCCGGTTTGCATACGTTTTTTAGAAATGTTTTTTTTTGCAGAACCAAACATTATATTTGGTGTATATATATTTTAACCCATTGGGGAGGGGAAAAGGGTGCCCCCATTTTTGGGTTTCTGCACCCCCCCACTCTCACGGCAGTCATAAGAAGGGAGCCTGCAGGTAGGGGGTGTTTTTAAATTTTTTTTTTTCTCTCTGGATAAAAGGGGGACTGTTGACCCAGTGAGAGCCTGATGTGGCTCTATTTAGAGGTAAAAAATAGATAGGGCTGCCCTATTTGAATCACGTTGAAAGTCCCTGGGCAGCTTTAAACTTTTTTGATCAAAATATGTGAACCCAGAATCTCAGTTTTTTTTTGTATGAAAAGCATAAAAATTCTTTAGGATTTTCCCCGTAATGTTTTCCTTTTTTTCAGTAGTGTGCCCCGGGGGTGGTTTGTGCGTTGTACATATAAATATAATAATATAAAATTTATATATATATTATAATATATATTATTATATAAAATTTATATATTTATATATTATAAATTTTTTATAATATTTGTGCCGCAGCCCTCCGTGGACCCAGGTTTTCTACTTTTTTCAGAAATGGTTTTTTGTGCAGAACCTACGTTATATTTGGTGTATATTGTTTTAACCTATATGGGGGAGGGGAAAGGGGGGCCTCCTTTTTGGGGTTTTTGACCCGCCCACTCTCACAGGGAGTCTAAGAAGTGCAGCCTGGGGTAGGGTGTTTTTTATTTATTTTTTTCTCTCTGGATAAAGGAGGTTGTTGACCAGTGAGAGGCCCGATGTGGCTCTATTTAGAGGTAAAAAATGCATAGGACTGCCCTATTTTAGATCACGTTGAAAGCGGGGGGCAGCTTAAACATCTTTTGATCAAATATGTGAACGAGAATCTCAAAGTTTTTTCATGATGATAGTAGCATAAATGCTTCTTTAGGATTTCCAGAAATTTTTTTTTTATCACCGTTTTTTGGGCATTATGGAGCTTTGGTTTTTTGTAATCCCCCAAACATGCGTTAGTAATGCTCAATTGTGTTTTGAACTACTGTTGGGACACTTTACAAGGTGTTAAATCTGGTGCATAAATCCCAAAACGGCTCGTTTCAATGCGCCATACATGAGCAATTCTGTCTACTGATCTACTTTCACAATTTTTTGCCTGATAAAGGGAATCTAGTTCACCTCTTTTGATAGCTCTTACTTCCAGTACGGGTTTTTAAGTATTCTTTTTTTTTTCACCCCCCTCAATACAATGGAAAAGTAGAGAAAGTCAATTATGTCTGGTAATTCCCCTCTAGCACTTCTTTCTACACATCAGAATGAAGGGTGAACTTGTTCCCTTGGGCAGAGTTTTCCCTCACTATCTACAGAGCGACCCCTTGGAATATTTCTTTTTATTCTTTTTTGGGCCCAACATCCCTACTTGTTCTTCACTTTTTATTTCCCTCTAGTTCCGGAATGGACTCTCAAATCTGCTTTTTCCCTTACAATTTTCGGGAATCTTTAAATTTTCCGTTAAAGGCTATCTATTGGAGAAAGACATAGGGCGGCAAGAAGTGCAGACCACCTTTAATTTTAAAACTGGGAAACAAAGTGTTGCTGCAATTAAAAACATGTCTGTTTAAAGGTTAGGTCTCAAGCTGGCCCCCAATTTTTGGCCTTTCCCTGTGCTTAAAAAAAATTAATTCAATTTGATGAAACTTTATCTCATGTTTTCTCAATGGTTCTTTTTTTGTTGTAAAAACCTTTGATTCAAAATTGCTTCTCCCGAAACCAAAACCCAAAAATCCATAAAGGGTAAGTCTAGAAGTTTCCAATGAGGTTAGGGAAATTCAATGTTCCAGGGGCAAGACAAACTCCCTGATTAACTGGAAGGGATTGGGGCCCAATGAAAGGTTGGGGGAAACCGACCTAAAACATTGATGCCCCAGATTTAATTTGCGGTTCCATAGGCATCTGCTGAAAATTTAAGAAAGCCAAAAGGGAAAAAAACCCCCATCCCAGGGGACATGCAATGCCCAGGGGGTGGTAGGTCCCTTCCATAGTGTTTCCACCTACAGGTCCTTCCCTGGGCACTTTTTAAACACCCCCTTGCTGCCTTAGGGCCGATGTTTGCCCCAGTTTTCCCCAAACCCGGGCCCACCTGCCCTTTGATCCTTTTAGTGGGCACATTTCACTTCCTTTTTGTATTTTGTGTGCTATCTTGTTTTGTACTGATTCGTGGTGATTAAAGTATCTGAACTCACTCATCTCATGACCTTCCTTATCTGCGGCCATCCTGACTTTGGGGCTGTTATTACCTTCTGCCTGTGACCCAACCCACACTTCGTTATCCCTTGGTATCGGTTTTGCAGGTCAGCTGTCACCTAAAGTGACCACTACGCAAAGAACTGGGAGTTCCCGCAGTCTCCCTAGATCCTTTTTGAAGTTTAAAAGGGTGAAAACTGGGACTCCTAAGATGCACAACTGACATGGTCCTCTGCCAAAGCTTGGGGCTGCCAGGGATCCACCCCCCTGCACAAATGTACAAATGATAGATTGTTATGTTGAGAATTCCCAAAAATAAGTTAGAGTGTAATTTCCCCCCTTTATGAGGAGCTGCGATTTTTTGCTTTTATTTTTTTTCTTGCAGTCTCCCCCCTTATTCTTAATTTTTTGCTGTTATTTTTGGAATGCATTTAATAAACTTCAAAATTTAAATTGCTCAGGGGGGGGACAACCTTTGACTTTTTCACCATTTAATTCTAATACAGTGGAGAGGTTCATTTTTCAATTAAAATGAAACGGGTAACACCCTCTTGCCGATGCATAGACTTAGAATGTAAAAGGGCGTCCCCACTATCGAGGGTGTAAATATGGCACACACCAGATTCAAACGGTGGAGGTTGCCTATTGACAGTCAGGAGTTCATTGGGCAAATTGGTGTCAAAAGTAACAAAACATGTTAATGAGTGTTGGGGCCCACATAAAAAAGGGTAAAGCTATAGGTTATTTAGAGCAGAGTATTGTAGGGCTATTATTTCCCATTTGTCAGACCCCCTCAAAGTTTATCTGAAGTTTGTTGATTTTATTATTTTATTATTATTATTATTATTTTTATTTATTTTAGAGCGCCATTATTCCGGGGCCGTACTTCAAGGGGTATTACATACATAAAAATTTGAACAAATTTACAATGGTGACGAAAAAACTTTTAACTGATCGAGAGGAAAGAGGGCCCTGCCCGTGAGAGTTACAATCTAGAAGAGTTCTTGTTTAGTACTGTAAAGAAACTTGACATCAAGAAGACAGGGCAAAACTTACATAAAGTGGGGAATTTTATTCAAAAGTTATACTCCTAAATGCTTTGCAAAAATAAAATGTAGAGTAAAAAATGACTTGACGGTTCCAACCAAAAATGATCTCCTCTGAGGCTGAATAGGTTTTCCTATTACATTTTCGCACTTTGTATGTGTGATCTTCAGAAAGGCATCCATACATTCCTTTAAAAGGTTAAAAATTTTTTTTTTTTTTTTCTTAGATTAATAATACAATTTAAAGAAAGAAATTTTTATTTTATTTGTATTTAAAAAAAATTTCTTTTCAGGAAAGACCCTTTATCCCCTTCCACCCCCTTTCAGACTTTCACTTACTTAAATTTATGATAAAATCCATACACGGATATACAATAAAAGTCTTTTTGGGGGGGTGGGGACGGAAGGGGAGTAAAGAGAGAGAGAGAGAGAAGGGGGAGGGGGAGAAAGAAAATAGACCACAGAGACACTTTTTACAGTCAAGGCCATGAAAAGGTATTTTGGTGTAAAAGGACATTGCAAATGACACAAATCACCCCATTCCAGCAAGTTCAAAAAGATGGTCCGATCTGACCACATGGGGCACATGTATGAAAAAGTTGACTAAAACTTTTTTTGTTGCCCATCCCAAACAGAGCTCCCCTTTCTTTCTTAGTGCTCTGAAAAAAGGAAAGGGGGGCTCTGATTGGTTTCTAAGGGCAGCAAAGAGATTTTAGACCTGGCATTTTTTTCATAATGCCCCCCGGTTTTTTGGCTGGGGACCCCCACTGAATGGAATGGGGTAAAGATAGAATTGTACCATTTTTTGTTTGAGATTTTGTTTTTTATGGAATGTACTGTGCACTGTAAATGATGTTAGCTTTACTTTATTTTTGTTTTTTTATTTTTGCTTGTATTTTCTGAGAAAAAAAGTTAAATTTTTGTGATGGCTTGCTTTTTTTGCACATAATGTAGGTTTTATTGGGGCCGTTTGGTTAAAAGCCTTTTTTTTCTTTTTTTTCTAATTTTGGGGGACAGGTGAAAAAAAAAGTAGACCTGTGTAAGTTCCTTCAAAACTGTGTACAAGCAAGAAATACTGATACAGTTTTGAAAGCAAAGGGGGCGGGGGTTTCCCCTTCAAAAAATTATCTGATTTTTTTTTTCTTTTTGTTCAAAAGATTTTTGTTTTTGGTAATTGCTAAAAAAAAAAAAATTAGCATTCTATTTTTTTTAATTTTTTACTTGCAGTATTTTTCCACACCGCCTGAAACCTTTGTTGTCGCATAAGTATTAAAAAAATTTTTTAGGGCAAAACAAGTAGAGCTGCTTTAGCAGGCATTGTGAGAAGACAGTTTAGTGGGACTGTTCCTGTCTAGCATGAAACAGAGGGAAAGGGGTATATGCCCGATAAAAAATTTCCCCTGTAAAAGTTGGATACTGAGCCAAACACGGAGCTGACATCTCTTTGGAAACAAGTTTTATGTCTCTAGTGCGCTCAGGCTTAAAACAGCTAGAAAGAAAGAGTTCTGTGTTTCTCCACCTTTAAATGGATATTTTTTTCTGTCTCTTTCGGCATTTGGTAGTACAACCAAAGTATAACTTGCTAAGTATAATAGCCTTCTATAGAAAATATTTTACTTAAAATACAAAATGAATGCACAATTTTAGTTAAAGCAGTGCGTTCAGAAAGGGACCAGCAGTTAACCTCTTATTCAATCTGTCAAAATAAAACAAGTGTTTCAATGTGGCATCGGGAAGAGAACTACTGCAGGTCAAGGGAATCAAGCTGATTATTATAGGACAAGCATGAGTATTAAGTGGGGAAAAATTTGAAAAAAGGAAGTATTTCAATATTTTATTTTATGTGAAAAACAGGCAGGGGTGTATAATAAAAAAAGGAAAATTCCCCAAAAAATAAAAATAGGCTTCCATTTTATATATATATATATATATATATTTGGTTTCACCACCGTTGACAGAGGGGTCTGATGTTTAAATTTCCACCTTTATGCCTTTGACTTTGAACCTTAGGTCAATTCCCCTCTTCCTTGTTTAGTAGTACAGACCATTTGTTTAAAAAGGGAGTCCTCTGGCTAGAACTGGTCCACAGCGGAATAGTCGAAATCCATACTACACCCCTGGGCATATTGAGCCTTTTTAGCATGATAGGTCTAGGGATGATTCTCAGGGGGAAAAAAAAGGTATAAAAACAAAGAGGGAGAGTGCAAAGTTTTTTTGCAGAATATGCAGCTATGTACAGCAACTGTAGGGAGGGTCCTAAGAATCAACTTCACTGCTGGGGCCAAGGATCAACTCCATTGGAGGTCTTCAAGAATCAACTTCACTGATGTGCCTCAGTCACCATAGTCAGACACTAGAAGTCCTGCACAGGTTTCTCCCCACAACAATAAAGGGGACTGTAATATCAATGTAATCAGGGCTGGATTTCCTCAAAGGGCCCCAAAAGGCCTGGTTTGCTTTACAGTATGTATTCCTTTTTTAAGAAAATCCTAACTATAATATCCTTTTCACATGGTTCCTTTTACTGAATAGAACAATCAAGAGCCAGAAATTCTGGATCAATTTGAAACAATCACCTTCACACCTAAATAAATTTGAATGGTTCATGGATTTTATAAGCTTAAAAGGGTTTTGCCAAGAAGTCAGTTCCTTACCCTTTTTTTTTCAGGAGAAAAATTAACTAGCATGTGATCACAGGGGGGGAGGGGGTGGGGTTTTGAGCAAGACACATGCCAGGGAGCGTTTCCAATGTTTACACAAATAATGAAAATTTGAAAAGTGGGTTCTCTATACAAAAGACACATGTATTTTTTTTTACAGTCCCTTGAAAACTTATGTCCCTGTATCAGGTAAGAATGTACAGTGCAAGCCCGGCCCGTTTTAGCTCCCGGCATGTTAATATAAAAATGTCAGGTAAAAAGGGCAATTTAAAAAAAAGCGTAGCCTTAAGGCTTCACTTTTTGTAATCACATATATTTAGAAAAGTGATTAAATACCCATTTTGGAGGATGCCACGTCAACATTACATCGTGGCAAAACCCCTTTAAAGTGGTGTCTATCCAAAATGTTTAGACATATGATAAAGACACCATATCAGCAGATTGCATCATGTAGTCTGTAAACCTGTACTTCTGCTGATTTCCAAAACTGTACAGCAGCAAATCCCTTTGGAACCAATGAGATGTTGATCACTGGTACAACATTCTTAGCAAATTTCAGTTGTTTTAAATGACCATTTTCCCAGTATGTTAAGTCTGAGATTTACAGTTACTACAATATTCCAGCTCTTTTGAATAGGTCTGAGGACTCTACAGACTGCTATATTTCCTTTGCTCTCTAAATCAGTATAAATCTAATCATGAGCTACATGAGCTACACTGACACAAATCTATGATATATCATAAGTAGAGATGGGCGAATTGATTCTAACGAAGTGGAATTCGTTTAGAATTTCAGGAAAACTTCGGTTCTGAACGAAGTCGAAGTTTGGGGGACTTCGGGTGAACGAAGTGTGCTTTTGATTGATAAAATGGCTGCGAGCACATGGCGCAACATGGGGCAAAGCACTCTGGGAGGAAGAAGGGCATAGCCTGCATGACATGTGCAGAGATGAAGCCAATCAGAGACCGGCGGGATTCTGTGACGTCACCGCACTATATATAAGTCCGGGCGCGACGCTGGGAGCTCATACCGCTCTCACTGTACTGAGTAGGGAAGGTGCTGCCGCGGCTGATTGTTACTGAAGAACTGATTTTTATACAGCGATTTTTGTGGGTGTCTCAGCTTGTCTCAGAGACTGCTTCTCTTAACGTTCTATTTCCGATTTTTTTTGGGTATTGGATCTGAAATCCAGTGTGTGTCCACTGCAGCTGCATATACATTTAAATCATATCTGCTCACAGCACATTGAATATCCAAGGGGGATCTAAGCCAGTTCCTGTTGTATTCATTTAAAGAAACAGCGTTTTTACAATACAAATATCACTTCATTTTTGGCTGCTCAATTCTTTGGCGCAATTTACATCCAGGGTTAATTAAGCGTTGTTATTTAGCTGTAGTGACTCCAAGAAACCGTCATTTTCAACGCCAAAATATATACCGTATATACTCGAGTATAAGCCGAGTTTTTCAGCACAAAAAATGTGCTGAAAAATCCCCCGTCGGCTTATACTTGAGTCACTGTCGGCGCTCGGGCGCAGCGATGGCCCGAGTGCCAACAGGGACGCTTCAGTTATATGCAGCTCCTCAGGGAGCGTATATAACTGAACGGCGAGTACCGCCGACAGTGTCCAGGCGCTGCGGTGGCCCGGGCACTGTCGGCTCTCTCTTCACTTGTATGCGACTCCTCCAGAGCACATACAAGTGAACAGATACCACTGCGGAGCACAGAGCGAGCGCTCCGTGCTCCGCAGTGGACTCCGGGCGTTTGCGGCCGTCCAGAGTTTCCGGCACAGGCAGCGTGTGTCATCACGCTGCGTGCGTGGCCTGATGATGTCACGCGCCTGTGCCGAGAAGACCGAGGACAGCACGCGGGAGGCCGGACAGCGAGGAGGTGGAGCGGCGAGGCAGACGGAGCAGCGGGGAGCCAGGTAAGTGGTTTTTTTTTGTTTTAAAATGCTGCCTATGCCTGCCTAGCGGGGCCTATACCTGGCTATAACCTACCTAGGGGGCCTTTTACCTGGCTAAAAACCTACCATCGGGGGCCTATACCTGGCTATAACCACCATAGGGGGACTATGCCTGCCTATAACCTACCATAGGGGGACTATGCCTGCCTATAACCTACCATAGGGGGACTATGCCTGCCTAAAAACCTACCATAGGGGACTATGCCGCTATAACCTACCATAGGGGGACTATGCCTGCCTATAACCTCCAAAGGGGGACTATGCCTGGGCCCAATAACCTACCTAGGGGGACTATGCCTGCCTAAAACCTACTAGGGGGACTATGCCTACTATGACCTTACCTAGGGGACTATGCCTGCCTATAACCTACCTAGGGGGACTAAGCCTGCCTATAACGACCTATACCTGCCTATAACCTACCTAGGGGGACTATGCCTGCCTATAACGACCTATACCTGCCTATAACCTACCTAGGGGGACTATGCCTGCCTATAACGACCTATACCTGCCTATAACCTACCTAGGGGGACCTATACCTGCCTATAACTTGCCTAGTTGGACCTATACCTGCCTATAACTTGCCTATGGGGGCAATTACCTTCCTATAGCCTGCCTATGGGGACATATAGCTTCCTATACCTGCCTATTACGACCTATACCTGACTATAACCTGCCTATGGGGGACATTAAACTGCCTATACCAGCCTATATCTGCCTATGGGGGATATTAAACTGCCTATACCAGCCTATGTAATTTTATTGGTATCTATTTTTATTTTTAAAATTCACCAGTAGCCGCTGCATTTTCCACCCTAGGCTTATACTCGAGTCAATAAGCTTTCCCGGCTTTTGTGGCAAAAGTAGGTGCCTCGGCTTATACTCGGGTCGGCTTATACTCGAGTATATACGGTACATTTTTCCTGTAGCATAATTCACAAGCGAAGGTTAATTACAATTTTATCTCTTGTTGTGTGGCGTAAAAAATACGCCATTTTAACACGCTACAAAGCTACTAGTTTGTGGTGGCTCAATTGTTTTTGCAGCAATTTACATCCCGGGTTTTAAATTTAAACGTTGGTTTTTCAGCTGTGGTGATCCCAAGAAACCGTCATTTCAAAGCCAAATATATACATTTTTCCTGTAGCATAATTCACAAGAGAAGGTTAATTACAATTTTATCTCTTGTTGTGTAGCAAAAAAACACGCCATTGTAAAACGCCTACAAAGCTACTAGTTGTGGTGGGTCAATTGTTGGCACAATTTACATTCAGGGGTTAATTAAGCATTGTTTTACAGCGTGGTGATCCCAAGAAAAACCCTCATTTTCAACGCCAAAAATTTTATACATTTTTCCTGTAGCATAATTTACAAGCAAAGGTTGATTAAAAATTTTATCTCTTGTTGGTGGCAAAAAAAACACCGCATTGTAACACGCAAAAAAGCTACTTTTTTTGTGGTGGCTCAATTCTTTCCCGAAATTTTACATCCAGGGGTTAATTAAGCGTTGTTTTTCAGCTGTGGTGACCCAAAAGAAAACCGTCATTTTCACGCCAAATATATACTTTTTCCTGTAGCAAATTTTCCCAAAAGAGAAGGTTAATTAAAATTTTACCCTTGTTGTGAAGCGTAAAAAACGCCATTGTAACACGCTCAAAGTATAGTTTGTGGGGGTTAAATTGTTTGGCGCAATTTAAATTAAGGGGTTAATTAAACATTTTTTTTCAGCTGTGGTGATCCCAAAAAAAAAACCGTCATTTTCAACGCCAAAAAAAATTTACATTTTTCCTGTAGCATAATTCAAAGCAAAGGTTTAAAAATTACAATTTTATCTCTTGTTGTGTGGCATAAAAAAACCCCGCATTGAAAAAACGTAAAAAGCTATGTTTGTGGTGGCTAAATTTCTTTGCCGCTTTTTACATCCAGGGGTTAATTAAGCGTGTTTTTCAGCTGTGGTTTGACCCCAAAAGGGAAACCTTTCATTTTCAACCCAAAAAATTATAATTTTTCCTGTAGCAAATTCACAAGCAAAGGTTTAAAATTACTAGTGTTGGTAGGTTGAGCGATTGCGTTGGCATCAGATCGATCGATGCGATGTCGGCCCCGTTTTGAAAAGGTTTTTTCGATAGTGGCATCGATTAGCGGGGATGACCTTAAAAAGTCTATGGAGAGAAACAACCCCTTTATTATTAAACCCCCAAACGGCTGGAGAAGGAAATTAAAAAAAACAACAGTAAAATTGATACGTGCTACATCTTAGGAACACACTTGGGTTTTAAAAAAGTCACGAAAAAAAGCACGACATTTACTATCCCTGTCTTGTACACAGCCTGCCCCTTTAAAAACCTGATCACCACAAATTAAAAAGTCCCGGGGGGCGTATGATTTGAACCATCATGTTACTTAAAACTGCAATTGAATATCCCTGCCCGGGAAAACGAGCTGACCCCCCCAAAACCTGCATGCCCCCACATTTAAAAAGTCCCGGGAAAAAAAAAAAAAAAAAAAGGATTTTTTTTCAACCCCATTTCATTTTAAAACTGGACATTGATTCCCTGTCCTGGGTCACGCATGACCCCCAAAAAACCTGCATGACCCCCCCATTTAAAAAAGTGCCGGAAAAAAAGGGTCTT
>JAODAL010077773.1:0-13150 GCA_025379985.1 Phyllomedusa bahiana | reverse complement strand
AATTCCCAAAAATTTATAACATACAGAAGTTGCCCGATGTGTATATAAAACGAATGATAATATGGGGGAAACAAAAAAAAAAAAAAATAAAATCAAAAAAATCATGTTTATTTCTTTATTTTCGTTAGCCAAGGATAAATAGTAAGGTTGCAACGAAAATAAAGAAATAAACATGTTTTTTATTGATTTAATTTTTAACTTCTCCATAGGAAAAAATGGGTCCTTGTCGCTCCTATTCTGATTGGCGGGCTTCGGCCGCCCAATGAGAATAGCTTAAACAATTTGCATTACTGTTTTTCCCCGGGCAATTCTCTCTATTGCAATTCCCTATGTAGCCCCGGTCTCGCGACAAAACGCGTTGTTGGGTTTTTTTAACCTGTTTTATTTAAAAAGAAGGGTTCGGCTCTTTATCTGATAATGTTTTACATTTAATAAAAATAATTTTTTTATTAATACTTCATGCCGCACGACGCTGAGTGCCGGATTTCAGTGCGCCCATCTCTCCATTGACTATAAGGGAGAAGTAGCTCCGCTTGATTGGCTGGGATAGCCAAGCCCCCGCTAGCTCAGCCAATCAGCTCTTTTCTGTCTTTTTACTGTATTTTTGAATTATCCCGCCGTAGTTTCTGATTGGCCCTAAACTTCTCCATAGACTAGAATGGGTCTTTGTCGCTCCTATTCTGATTGGCCGAGCTACCCCAAGCCCGCTAGCTCACCCAATCAGCTCTTTTCTGTCTTTTTACTGTATTTTGAATTATCCCGCCGTGGATTCTGATTGGTCAATCCTACCCCATAGGTTTTAATGGTTCACTGTCGCTCCTTTTCTGATTGGCCGGTTTAGGCGATTTTTTCGGAATCATACTCCTGCTGCACGGAGCGGAGCGCCGAGATTTGTGTAGCGATCTTCTATGTTTCCTCGCATGTTCCGATCCTGCTTCACTTCGCGTCTGTCGGAGGATTTAGACCAAAAAAAACCAGGTCTGCCTGTCGGAGCTGCCGAGCACTGCACTGCGCCTCGCTTTGCCGACTCGCCATCGTACATGCCTCGGAGTTTTCGAGCGCGCCGTGTCCCGCCCCGGAACGCCTACCCCGCCCCCACACCGCGCCCACCTGCCCGCCCCGTCGTGCGGGGCGCAGCTGAAAGTGGCAAACGCTGCGCCTAACACTGCATCCCCGCGTCCGACAGCGGGATTCGGGCTGGGAGGCGCAGTATACGCCAAAAAATGGGCGAAAAGCCCGATCATACATGTCGCCCTGGGTGTTTTAGAAGTATGCATTGGTCAGCATGTACTTCTAAGGTGCTGGAGAGCCGGCCCCATTCACTCCCAATATCCATGGTGCATAAGTGGCGCAAAGAAGTGACCTGTCACACAGGAGTTCCCACCAGATTGGATTATGCCAAGGTGACTACAGAGTGTGCACCCTGTGTTACAGTGCTGCAGTAGGATTCGCCTTACATTACACACAACTTGCAAAAATTTATTCTCAGCCTCCATAGGTCATGGTGGCCACCACTTCACTACCTTTTATGGATGCTCAACCTATATCAACAACAATCTGCAATATTCCTGTTGCATTTACTTTATGCAACAATCCAAAGAGCAGACCTTGATCCGATAGGAGCAATTACAGCCTTAGTCTAAGTTCATAGAAATGAGTGTCCCCTCGATAAGGCAATTTAGGGAGAACCTTCCACATTATCTGAGGAATAAAGTCCATTCAGTCCATGTATCTCAGTGAAGGAGTCTTTTCACATTCTTCTCAGCAGATGTCCTCTCTGAAGCTGATTTTGTTGCTTTTCTCTATGTAGGGCGAGTAACCACCCTACAAGTGGTCTTTCTGTATTTATGTGTGAAATATGTAAATAAGTGCAATATGTATTGTAAGGCCAAGGTGGTGAATGGGGTATACATAAGCCCCAGAGTTCCTGCTCAGGTATGGCGAGACTAATACAGACCCAGCCTTGGTGGGGTAGAAGCCGTCACTTTGTTTGTGTCAAGCTACGGTAGGCGGTTGACACATGTTTAGCAGAGTAGGTTAGTTTTGGAAACACAGCTTAGTCCAGGACGGTTTTTACCGGGAGCAGTCAAAGAGCTGGGTGGGTGACTGCTCCCCGTGTTCCAGTGCCAGGATTTCGTCTGGCTATATAAGTCATCTAGGTAGCTAACTGGGGTGTGGGTCTGCAGTTACAAGCCAGGAAGCTTGAGGCCTAAGAGGCCACACCAAAAAGCATCCTAAGCTACAGTTCGATAGTAAGGACAACTATTGTTTAGTAAGTGCTCGAACGAGCAGGACTTTATTTTGTGTATCATTTGTTTTGACACGCGGTTTGGCTGCCATCTTGACAATAAACTCTGGACCAGAACCGGGCTTCTACCTAAAGGCTGTCTGTGTCTCCATTGCCCTGGGACTTTGCTGTACCACCGAACGTACCCCCTTACAGTATGTATATGTATATAGCTGTCCATAGTGTAACATAAGTGTCACTAAGCATTAATAAGGCGCATGGGGGCTAATTAAAAGTTGAGTTCTAGAGTTGTAAGTTAAGAATCCAGTTGAGTTAGTTTGTTTCAGCATAAGGGGTCATCTACACACCTGCCGAAAGTAGATTGGGACAGGCAAAGGCAGAACAGCAGCCCAAGATACACTCACAAAAAAAGAAGAAAGAAAGATAGAGAAGAAAGAGAGAGAGAAAGGACAAAGAGAAAAGTAGGGGTACAGCAGTCAGAGGCTCTGAGAGAAAGAGAGTGGTGGAAGAAGAAGTTGTGACAAGTACTGCAGCCCTGGAGATGGTAGGGCTATGGGGAGGCTCGGCCCATGATGGCTGAGGTATGTACACAGCAGTGGTAACTGGGCAGGTCCAGTAAGGGTTTGAAGACCTTTCTCCTCAGAGTGTCACTGGAGCTGGGAAGAGAGAGAGCAGCTACGATGCCTTTCTTCTGGAAAGAGATTGTTATGCAAGGAAAGATTGTAGCATGATTCAAGTCGTATAACCGCGAGTAAAGCCTGCAAGATCCCAAGCTGAAGAGTCTCTCTGGTTACTTTCTCGCCGGCACACTACATTCCCCAGCAAAACCACCAGAAGGCCTAATAAGACTGGGATCCACACACATCCGCCCCCCAGGTGCAACTGCTTGCAAGTCAACTTCTTTTGATTTCAATGTCTCTATATTGCTGCATCATTGTGCAAATATCCCTGCATTGAGATTTTTTTTTCAAAAAATGTACTGAAAAAAGTGAAATTTGGCCTTTCTAGTATGGGGGAATTAAGATGGCACGGTCATTTTGCTTCAGTTCTTCCGTAGCCTAAGTCTTTGTACTTGTTAAAGGGGTTTTGCCACGATGTAATGTTGATGTGGGATCCTCCAAGGGTATTTAATCACTTTTCTAAATATATGTCATTACAAAAAGTAAAGCCTGTGAGAGCTACAGCATTGCTCAGTCCCCCTTAGTTTCCTGAAAGTTTACATTAGACACGACCAGGACACTGACAGGAGCTGATCTGGCTGCGTGTTTGCACTTATTTCATGACAGGGAACATGAAAGAGCTTGCAAGGGGCTGGGGAGAAAGTGCAGTGTATGAGTCTGTCTGCTCTATAGAGAATCCACTGTTGTAATGTTATTATTAGAGTAAACTTTTAACATGCTCCCTGCTTCCTCGCTCTCTGCTCACCCCCTCCCTCTCACCCCTGCGGCCGTTCATGACACTGCATGCTTTGTTTATATTTTCCCCTGAGCTGATAAGAGGTAAGGAACTCACTTCATGGCAAAACCCCTTTAAGTATATAACCTGCTAGTAATAGAATCTATAGAACTAAGGCCAGTTTATACTAAACAACTTTTTAAACAACCATTGAGCAAAAACCAAGCAAATCAGTGGTTTGTACAGCTATATTGTAAACTTAGTTGGATATGAATGGTGAAAGAACGGGGATGCGCGTTTACAATATAGCTGTACACACTCTTATAATATTCAGTTTCTTAATTTCTTGATATCAGTCGGTTTATATAATCCTCGATGTAATTTCTCTTTACCCGCAGAGTGGTTTGTCTAACACTGTTTCACTGAGAGACATCGATACCCGATCGCTCCTGTGTTTATTTTGTTTACTTAAGCACTTATATTGTGTTTATATTGTATTTATATGAACATAAGTATCATAATAAGAGCAGTAGACACTAAGTCTTTTATTTTATTTGTTGTATCAACTAATATAGATTTTAATATATATCCATTCCTGAATGTATAAACGTATACCAGACCGAATTCCCGCCAGGGAGAGAACCAATTGATTCAGCTGTTTCTCTGATACACCCGCTAGGCAGTTTCAATTGGTCTTTTCTTGCTGGGCTGTTTCGCTTTCGCACTATTTGTATGTGATTGACGTTTATGTCCTCCAATAAGGAAACAATTGTCCTTTTAAATTGTTTGTATACACACCAATAGATTATGACTTCTGACGAAGTGTCGGTCAGACACGAAACGCGTAAAGTCCTATCACATCTTTGTTTTTTATTCGTGCAGGGTATCATACACCCTAGCAGTTTTAAACAATAAAAGACACAGTTTAAACAACTCTGTCTATTTCGAGGATCACTGGTCTTTCCACGAGCGCCGGGTCTTGTTTTTTGTTTTTGTTTCGGCTTAGCTATTCCCATCGCTACAGAGGAGCATATGGGCTAGGAGTACCCGTGGCTACCGTGGACTTTCTGGGTTTGATTGGCAAACCCTGCAGGTGATTGTGAGTGTTGTGCCTCCATACATTTGCACAACATTCTCAGGTAAGCGCGTACAGTGCATTTGCAGCATCGCATTATTCTACCTGTTTCACGATTGTGCGCCTCCTATTTTTTCTATTTTTTATCTAGATAGATAGATAGATAGATAGATAGATAGATAGATATGAGAGATATGAGATAGATAGATATGAGATAGAGAGATATGAGATAGATAGATAGATAGATAGATATGGAATAGATAGATAGATATGAGATAGATAGATAGATAGATATGAGATAGATAGAGATAAGAGATAGATAGATAGATATGAGATAGATAGATAGATAGATAGATAGATATGGAATAGATAGATAGATAGATAGATAGATAGGAGATAGATAGATAGATGGATAGATAGATATTAGATATGAGATAGATAGATGATAGATATGGAATAGATAGATAGATAAATATGGAATATATATATATATATATATATATAGATTGATAGATAGATACGGAATAGATAGATAGGTATGAAATAGATAGATACAGTAGATAGATAGATATGAGATAGATAGATGGATACAATTGCTTTATAGATAAATATGAGAGATAGATATGGAATATGATAGATAGATAGATTAAGATAGGTAGATAGATAGATATGGAATAGAAGATAGATAGATAGATAGATATGGAATAGATAGATAGATAGATAGATAAATATGGAATAGATATATATATATATATATATATATTTATATATATATATATATATATATTTATATATATATATATATATATATAGATAGATGTGGAATAGATTGATAGATAGATATGGAATAGATAGATATGAGATAGATAGATAGATAGATAGATAGATAAATATGGGATATATATATATATATATATATATATATATATATATATATATATATATATATATATAATATATATAGATTGATAGATAGATACGGAATAGATAGATAGATAGGAATAGATAGATACAGTAGATAGATAGATGGATACAATTGCTTTATAGATAAATATGAGAGATAGATATGGAATAGATAGATAGATAGATATGGAATGGATAGATAGATAGATAGATAGATAGATAGATAGATAGATAGATACAGTAGATAGATAGAAATGAGATAGATAGATAGATAGATAGATATGGAATAGATTGATAGATATTCAAGAAAATTGCAGAACCCACTGCTGCAATTTTCTCGAATATATCTTGGGACTTGTGACGTGAGTTTACATTGCTGGGTAGTGCTGACTTTTTTCTATTTTTAGATATATAGATAGATAGATATGGGAGAGATAGATAGATAGATATGAGATAGATAGATAGATAGATAGATAGATAGATAGATAGATAGATGAGATAGATAGATAGATATGAGAGATAGATAGATATGAGATAGATAGATAGATATGAGATGGATAGATAGATAGATAGATAGATAGGAGATAGATAGATAGATAGATAGATAGATAGATAGATAGGCAGACAGTCAGAAGATACCAGCAGGTGGAGCATTATAATGTCTCCATTGCTCTATAATGTTTCTTCTACATAACAATTTTTGACCTCCATAACACTTTAAGTAACATCTGCATTATTACTATTTTTATTAGTTCTCTTTTAAGTTGTATAAAGTTATCCATGTTTACAGATTAAAGAGAAATCTTTTCCGGTTCTCTTACCTGCGGAAATAACTTTCCCACTCTCTGCGTTATCGGTTCATTGACAATAACTTCCACTTTGCAGGCATCCTTCTCCTTGGGGATGGAGAACTGTAGGTCCTGTTCTGGTAAGTAGCCAATCTGTCCTTTAATCACTGTGATCCCATTATTTACTTTGATAAAGGAAGTGGCGGAGAACTTCAAAATGGCTAATATGAAAGCGAGTGATGGATGCATGTGACCTCTCCAAAAGAGCTTCATCTTTATCTACTCCAACATGTACCCTGACATCTATGATCTTCAGCACGAGTCTGTTCCCTTTCAGGGATATTTTACACACCATCAGGCATCAGCTATTCTTCAGTCATCTGTTCAACATGAAGAGCTGTCCCCCCCCCCTTTGTCCAAAATCTTGACAACAACAAGCTCTTTCAGGAAGTCGTGGTGCTTTAATAAAAGTCGTTGAAGAATCCTGACAACGCCAGACATTAACCTGCTCCTTCCATTCTCTAATCCTACAAAATAAAAGGGATAAAAGAAGAGAATGAAGTGTGATATCACTAAAACAATGGAGAAGAGAAATGCAAGGTTCTTTGGTAAATCAAAGCAAAGCTTGTGGTACCTGGTTTCATCTAGACTACGAAGAACACAACTTATTAAGATTGCATAGAGATTAAACAAAATCACTTAAAGGGATATTCCTATTTCATTGATTAGCTCTAAACATGTTGACAAATGTAAAAAAAAGACTATTACCAAATACATTGCTTTTTCTTATTTTGCTTCCCTTCAGAACTAGAGCAGTTTTTATCTCCTGCTTGTGTACACAAGTTTCCCTCTCTGTGTGGTTAGGATGGCGATGTCACTCCTTGCTGTGCCTCATCAGCAGCCTATTTATGTTTCTTACTGACAAACTTTAACCCTTCAGCCCATTGTAGCCTTCTGCCCTGCTGTTTAGAGCCCTCCATCCAGGGCCATCCATTAGGCACACTAGGCAGTTGCCCAGGAGCCCCACAAGCATAGGGCCCTGGGTTGTGAATGAATTCCTAGATCGGGGCAGCTTATTTAGCTGTTTTTCTATTCTTAGGATGTTCGAACAGTTAAGACCTATTGTGGAGCAGGAAGCCATTGGCTCCCTGCCCTGCTAGTTAGTCTTTTAGGCTGCAGACTGCCAACAAGTTGTCAGAAGGGGGTCCCGACATAGGCGGCGTGATGATATGGACGTGCTTTGGGGCTGATAAGAGGCATGGCCTCAGGTCTGATGTCATGTATTTGGGCAGGGTCCACTGCAATGCTATGTCCAGGGGCCCACAATGCTGTTAAGACGGCTCTGCCTCCATCACCAATGTCTCTAATATGCACAGCTAGAAATAGCAGAGCTAATATGACAGTCACTGTTGTAGACTGGTCCACAGCCTAACTAGGAAGCGTGAGCCTGAAGCTGGCTGTGAAGAGCAGGCTCTGAGAAAAAGCATCTTAAGAAAACCTTTTCAAGTCTTATTAATGGGGTTTTCTAAATCACTATTTTTAAGTAAATTGGTGGTGGTGCTGCTGCAGTAAAATTAAAAGAAACTAATGCGTCCTGTCCCACATGGCTGGCATAAGCAATTTCAGGGCCTCACACAGCAGAAGCATCACCAGGTCTTTTCTTGCACCATATCAAAAATATTTGATCAGGCCACCTGAAAGAAGTAGTGCCAAAGCCGCCCCGAGGGTGCTCTGGTCCCTCCATCCTAGCGTTGTCATTGGCAGAACTTTGGCTGGGTCTTCTTGGTCATTGCTGCGCTGGAATGAAGGGGAGTATTTTATTGCAGCAGAACCACCACCAATTTACATGAAAATAGTCCCCTTTAAAAACACCTTCAAGATTTTATCAGTATCCCCAAGGCACAATTTTTTAAATTTAAATAATTTTTTTATTGTAGCTTAAAGGCAATGTGTCATCAAAAAAATGAGTCATTGTTTAAGTCCCAATTTTATGTTAAACACATTTTTTAGGAATTTTTGGTTGTTTTTATTTTTTATTTTTCATATCATATTTTTTAATAATTCTTAAGTCTTGCAGTTTTCACTTTGGCCACTAGGCCTTGCTTGCACTGCTTTAACAGCAGTCAGAGAGATGCTTTACAGTAGCTTCATGCACATAGGAGACTTAAGACTGACTCAGTCCCATTCACTTCTATAGGAGAGTTTTCTAGTCAAGCTCTGTGACCTGGGAAGAAATCAGTGTCCAGGGAGGTGAAAGGGTGAACTGTGACTATCTCCTCTTGTGACTGCTGGATCCTGTGTTATCTATTCACACTGGTGTCATCTTTCAGTTTGACCCTTTTGTGCTGATAATGAGCAGACAACTGAGAACCTTTCTGTACAGAACAGGAAGTGTCAGACTATGATTAGGCTTAGTGTCCAAAGTGAAAGCTGCAGGACTTAAGAATTATTAAAAAAGATTGAAATTGATAGGGAAAATAAACTAAAATGTCACCAAAAATTCTTATAAAATGTGTTGAACATAAAAATGTGAGTTAATAAGTCATTTTTGATGACACATTCCCTTTAATAGGTGTGAAATTTGCCTACTTTTTTGATGTGTTGTTAGCAGCCTAACCTAATCCCAACAATTTTAAGCCATATTCACAACCCATTTTCAGACCCAGCTGGTGGTATCTACCAAGATACCGTCAAAGTTTATCTCAGTGTATACAGCACCAAGGCTGCGATGAGGCCATCGGACTACGTTTGCTCTATTTAGGGAATGTGTCCTATTTATAAAGGGTGGTCAACAACACTTTTGTGTCCGGTGCAGAAACCATAGAGATCACCAGCATACGGTCACCTTTAAAACTATAGAGAATCCTGTTGGTAAATTATTCAATTTATTTTTTTATTTCAATTTCTTCAAATTTTAGTCAAATTAAAATATATTTTAATGGGTCCAAAATTAAATGGAATGAAACCTACTAATAAGTTTTCATATCTGCTTTCATTTTTATATTTCAGAGTCAATCTTTTGTCCGACAGCTCCATTTCCATGTCAGTCCCAACATAGGAAAAGAGCCTGCCATGACGTTGAGATGCTAAATGGGGTTTGGCTACACATTCCAAATGCCAGTAGCACACTATCAACTAAAAAACCATCCAAGGTACATAGAAATATTTGAAAAAAGCATTTCTGCTACTAGGGATACATGAAAATTTGGGGTTCTTAGTTCACACTTTTGATCAAAACTGCTTAAGCCACCTCCTGATTTCGTCAAGGGGACCCCATTGCAGGTGGGTCCTAACACTAAATGTTACATCTCATTGGAGCTTGTTCAGACTTCCATACTTCAGGGAGTGAAAGAACCAGCTAACTGCAATGGGGTCACCTTGACAAAATCGGGAGGTGGGCTTAAGCAGTTTTGATCAAAAGTTTGAACTAAGAACTGCAAATTTTCATGTATCCGTAGTAGCAGAAATGCTTTTTTCAAATATTCCTATGTACCTTGGATGTTTTTTTAGTTGATAGTGTTCTACTGGCATTTGATTTTTGTATGTATATTACACCAGTTTGCACCTATACTCGTTTTTTTCAAGAAAAAGATTTTTGGATGTGCAGAGCCAAATTTTGTCTTTTAGTAAATGGGGTTTGGCTGTCTGCCTCTGTTCAATAGCTAATCCAGCCCTTTACTCTATCCCACGTGATTTAGAGATGAAGAGGAGTAGGCTTAAAGGGGTTTTGCCAAGAAGTTATTTCCTCACCTAACAGGCTGATACGCTGATCTAAAGTCTTGAGAAAAGGGGCGTTGTTTCTGTGCTTAAAAAAACAAGTACCTCCTCTGTGATGTCATCACTCCACCTCCCATGCAGGCTCCCGAGGCTGATATTCAGTCTCTGTAGTTGAGTAAACATTGTTTGGCTAATCCACAGAGGATAACTGTATTGTGCACAAGGTCTACGGGTTCTGTTTCTCTCTCTTATCTGCTCAGGAGAGAAGATAAGTTCCAAGCAGTCAGCATTCTTTTGTTCATTCATGGACTGCTACAGGGGGGAGAGGAGGGCTGAGCAAGGAGCCAGGGAGAGTCTGCATGTTTACTCAGTTAATTACATTACAACCAGTGGATTCTCTATACAAAAGACACAGGCTCTTTTCTCCTACTCCCTTTAAAGCTTGTTCATGTGCCCTGCCATCAGATAAGAAGTGATAACAATGCAAACGCGGACAGATCAGCTCCTGGTCTTAGCTGATCTAAACAGTCAGGAAACTAATGGCATCTTAGTCAGGCTGTAGCTCTCACAGGCTACACTTTTTATAATCACATATATTTAGAAAAGTGATTAAATACCCATTTTGGAGGATCCCACGTCAGCATTAGATCGTGGCAAAACCCCTTTAACTTTGAGACGAGTCAGCCCCCTTCCAGCATGTCTTCAGCACAGAAATAGGGAGAAAACTCCCTTCTTGTGTTGAGACTAATGCTAAATTGGAGTTTTTAGAATGGGAGAGCGGCTCTGAAATATAAAGATGAAAGCAGATACAAAATATAAAGTATATTAGTAACTTTCACTCCGGGATATTCCCGTATACAAAACTTGACTCATAATTAAAAGTATGCAGTACAAAGTAAAAATCATTAAAGTAATAAAATATTCTCAGTAGTTTCCCACTTATGGATGTAGTAGAATTTAGCATGACTGTGATATCCTGGCTTTTTGTATTATCAAGAACAACCTGGAATAGATGTCAGCAATGCATGATGGGAGGGCCTCAGGGGACAGGACAGTGTGTGTGGCTGCAGCTCAAGCACTGTCCTGACTCCTGAGGTGTGGGGCAGTGAGCGGTCCATGATGGCAGCCCAGCGCAGTGGCCGCAGCTCATAACTCTGCTGTCCTGCTGCTGCCAGGAGCGGCCGATCGCAGCAGCCGCGGCCCTCCACAGCGGCGCTGCTCACTTATTAATAGAAGATAGGAGCAGCGCCAGCTGTAAGAACACTCAAAATATATTTCGGCCGCAGAGCAAGCGGCCCATTGTGATCCGGCCCCTCTGGATTTTGTCCGGTCGGACAGATTCTCAATCCGGGCCTGATGGGAACTATAGTCTGCTATCTACTTGTTACTGATGCCTTGCGCACTCTTTTTGCACTGAGAAGGAGAATATAAGGAGCAACAATGTCATAGAAAGCAGATAATTCTGCATGCTTATAATGTAAGATTAGCATATGTCCCAACCATTCTGGTTCCCATGTGACTGTTGTAGGATGCCCCGCGGCTCTGGGTGGTTAGATGTATTGGTGCTGATTTTTAATTGTTTACACGGCCTCAGACGATGCCCCATCCCCAACAGCAGAGACACGATTTTCCTATGATAGAAAAGTGGGTTGCTGCAATATTGCATCACCCTGCTTTCCTGTGTGTTGGATAGCCTATCCAGCCTACCAATGTGTAAGTAGTGTTTCAGTATTTTTTACAGGTTTCCCTTTTGGACTATGTTGGACCCATTTGTTTAATAAAATGTTCTGCCAGGAATGTTGTTGAGGAGTGTTTATTTAACAAAATGTTTACCATTTTATTTTTTTAGTGATGATTTGTTATTTTTTTTTTTAATTTGTTTTTTTTGATTCCAATAAAAAAAAATATTTGCAGTCCCCTACATCTTTCACCCAAAAAAAAGACAGATGCAGCTTGATACTTCAGGATGGAATGGTCCATGGATATTAGCCCTTCTTACCCAAAAACCCTGAAAACCCTTTTCAGCTGCCGCAGAAGTGGGCCATTAATTAGATAGTCCCTTCTGTGGTAAGATTGCCAAACCCCTTTTTATTAACACCATAATGAAATGGTAAAAAAACCTTCCCATAGGTTTTTTATTAAAGAAATGGATCCAAAACTGGTCCCAAAATAGTCCAAAAGGTTCAAGGGCTAAACACCCCCCCCCTATAGCCCCCGAGATCCGATGATTGCTAGATTTCTGGGGCCGACAATATGTCTGCGTAGCCAAAAACCCCAAAGGGTTGGCCCTTTGATTCCCCCCAGGAAATTATGCTTGTATGCTGTAGCCTGTACCACCTCTCCAATCCCTCCCCTGCAATTATGTTATGCAGCCTAATGCGCCAAAGTGCGGCTCGAGTTAGTTAAAGAAAAAGGGTTTTTAAACACATTGTTTGCAAGATCAAATTTTTAATGGTTAAACTGAGGGGGCGTTCTTGGGGTGTTCGGGGGGCGCTCACACTTTAATATTGAACATACGGGGAAAACTAGGCGCATTATGCTCGGAAGGCGACCTATTTCATTTTGGGGTTTCCCCGAGCCTGAGGTCGAATGGAGTTGATTGCGTTAGGAAAAAAAATGTCCCTTATTTTCAACTTACACCTTCCCAAAAATAAAAAGTAATTTTGATAATTATCAAAATATATAAAAATTAAATTATTAAAATGTAATAAAAAATGTTATCAAAAAAAAATTAATTAAAAATTTTTTTTTTTTAAAAATCCCCAAAAATAAAAAATATTTTTAAAATGTATTTAAAATTAATTGAAACTAAAAAATAATTTTACATTAAATAACCCCCCTGATGTTTTTGTTAGATTTTTTAATTTTTTCCACATAAAATTTGAAATTTTTTGCTGCTCTACCCTTTATTTTACATACGCAAAAGCTGGGAACGCAAGGTAGTGCTGGGGCCTATGGGTTCCAAAAAGGATCAGTCCCCTAGTTTCTATTCACTAAATGCATTCTAATGATTCTTTTATTTCC
>JAODAL010077772.1:0-13150 GCA_025379985.1 Phyllomedusa bahiana | reverse complement strand
TTCTCCCCCCCCGGTCGCTCGGGGGGTCAGGCACATCGTATCTCCCCCCCGGCGCTCTGGAGGGGGGTCACGCACAGTCTGAAATCCCCCCCGGGCCCCGCCTGGACGGGGTCAGCGCACAGTCTGTATCTCCCCCCTCGCTCGGGAAAAGCGGGTCGGCACAGTTTATCTCCCCCCCCGGCGCTCTGGAGCGGGTCGCGCACAGTCTGTATCTCCCCCCGGTCGCTCTGGAGGGGGGAAGGCACAGTTTATCCCCCCCCTCGCTCGGAGCGGGGTCACGCACGTCTGATCTCCCCCCCCGGTCGCTCTGGGGGGGGGGTCACGCACAGTCTGTATTTTCCCCCCGGTCGCCTGGAGCGGGTCACGCACAGCCTGTATCTCTCCCCCGGTCGCTCGGAGCGGGGTCAGCGCACAGCCCCGTATCTCCCCCCCCGGTCGCTCTGGAGCGGGGTCAGCGACAGTCTGTATTTTCCCCCCCGGTCGCTCTGGGGGGGGGGTCAGCGCACAGTCGTACTCCCCCCGGGCGCTCTGGAGCGGGGTCAGCCACAGTCTGATCGCCCCCCCCGTCCTTGGAGGGGGGCACGCACATCTGTATTTTCCCCCCCCGGCGCTGGAGCGGGTAAAGGCACAGTCTGTATCTCCCCCCCCCGTCCTCTGGAGCGGTCACGCACAGTCTGTACTCCCCCCGGGCCCGCTCTGGAGCGGGTCAGGCACAGCCCGAAATCCCCCCCCGGTCGCTCTGGAGCGGGTCAGCCACATCTTATCTCCCCCCCCGGCCCCTCTGGAGGGGGGTCAGGCACTCTTTTCCTCTCCCCCGGTCGCTCGGGAGCGGGTCAGCGCCAGTCTGTATCTCCCCCCCCGGGTCGCTTGGAGCGGGGTCAGCGCACATCTTTTCTCCCCCCGGGTCGTCGAGCGGGGTCACGCACAGTCTGTATCTCCCCCCCGGTCGCTCTGGAGCGGGGTCAGGCACAGTCTGTATCTCCCCCGGTCGCTCTGGAGCGGGGTCAGCGCACAGTCTTATTCTCCCCCCGGTCGCTCGGGAGCGGGTCAGCGCACAGTCTGAAATCTCCCCCCCGGGCCCGCTCTGGAGCGGGTCAGCGCACAGTCTGTATCTCTCCCCCGGACGCTCTGGAGCGGGGTCAGAGCACAGTCTGTATCTCTCCCCCGGACGCGCTGGAGCGGGGTCAGCGCACAGTCGGTATCACCCCCCCGGTCGCGCTGGGGCGGGGTCGGCGCACAGTCTGTATCTCTCCCCCGTCGCTCTGGAGCGGGTCAGCGCACAGTCTGTATCTCTCCCCCGGGCGCTCTGGAGCGGGGTCAGCGCACAGTCTGTATCTGTCCCCGTGTCGCTCTGGAGCGGGGTCAGCGCACATTGTTTATCTGCCCCCCCGGTCGCTCTGGAGCGGGGTCAGTGCACAGTCTGTATCTGCCCCCCCCGGTCGCTCTGGAGCGGGGTCAGCGCACAGTCTGTATCTCTCCCCCGGTCGCTCTGGAGCGGGGTCAGCGCACAGTCTGTATCTCTCCCCCGGTCGCTCTGGAGCGGGGTCAGCGCACAGTCTGTATCTCTCCCCCGGTCGCTCTGGAGCGGGGTCAGCGCACAGTCTGTATCTCTCCCCGGCCGCTCTGGAGCGGGGTCAGCGCACAGTCTTTATCTCTCCCCCGGTCGCTCTGGAGCGGGGTAAGCGCACAGTCTGTATCTCTCCCCCCGGTCGCTCTGGAGCGGGGTCAGCGCACAGTCTGTATCTCTCCCCCTCCTCTGGAGCGGGGTCAGCGCACAGTCTGTATCTCTCCCCCGGTCGCTCTGGAGCGGGGTCAGCGCACAGTCCTGTATCTCTCCCCCCGGTCGCTCTGGAGCGGGTCAGCGCACAGTCTGTATCTTCCCCCCGGTCGCCTCTGGAGCGGGGTCAGCGCACAGTCTGTATCTCTCCCCCGTCGCTCTGGAGCGGGTCAGCGCACAGTCTGTATCTCTCCCCCGGTCGCTCTGGAGCGGGGTCAGCGCACAGTCTGTATCTCTCCCCCCGGTCGCTCTGAGCGGGGTCAGCGCACTCTTACTCCCCCCGCGCTCTGGAGCGGGTCAGGCCAGTCTGTATCTCCCCGGTCGCTCTGACGGTCACGCACAGTCTGTATCCTCCCCGCGTCTGAGCGGGGTCAGGCACAGTCTGTATCTCTCCCCCGTCCTCTGAGCGGGTCAGCGCACAGTCTGATCTCCCCCCCGCGCTCTGGAGCGGTCAGCACATCTGTATCTCTCCCGTCCTCTGAGCGGTCAGGCACAGTCAATCTCCCCCGGTCGTCTGGAGCGGGCAGCGCCGTCGTATCTCTCCCCCGGTCGCTCTGGAGCGGGTCAGGCACAGTCTGTATCTCTCCCCCGCCTCTGGAGCGGGGTCAGGAATCTGTATCTCCCCCCGGCGCTCTGGAGCGGGTCAGCGCAAGTCTGTATCCTCCCCGCGCTCTGGAGCGGGTCAGCACAGTCTGTATCTCCCCCGTCCTCTGGAGGGTCAGCGCACAGTCTGATCTCCCCCGCGTCGGAGCGGTCAGGCACAGTCTACTCTCCCCCGGCTCTGGAGCGGGGTCAGCCACAGTCTGTATCTTCCCCCCGGTCCTCTGGAGCGGTCAGCGCACAGTCTGTATCTCTCCGCCGCTCTGGGCGGGTCAGCGCACAGTCTGTATCTCTCCCCGGCGCTCGAGCGGGCAGCGCACAGTCTGATCTCCCCCGGTCGCTCTGAGCGGGTCAGCACAGTTAACTCCCCCCTCGCCTGGAGCGGGTCAGGCACAGTCTGTATCTTCCCCCGCGCTCTGGAGCGGGGTCAGCGCACGTCTGTATCTCCCCCGTCCTCTGGAGCGGTCAGGCACATCTGTATCTCCCCGGTCGCTCTAGCGGGTCAGGCACAGTCGTATCTCCCCTCGCCTGGAGCGGTCACGCACAGTCTGTATCTCTCCCCCGGTCCCTGGAGCGGGTCCGCACATCGTATCTCCCCCGGTCGCTCTGGGCGGGTCAGCGCACAGTCTTACCCCCCCGTCGCCTGGACGGTCAGCGCACATCTGTATCTCCCCCGCCTCTGAGCGGGGTCAGGCACATCGTACTCCCCCCCCGTCGCCTGACGGGGTCAGCGCACAGTTGTTCCCCCCCCGGTCGCTCTGAGGGGTCGCCCAGTCGTATCTCTCCCCCGTCGCTCGGAGCGGGTCGGCACAGTCTACTCCCCCCGCTCTGGAGCGGCAGCGACAGTCTGTATCTCCCCCCGGTCCTCGGAGCGGGTCAGCGCACAGCTGTATCTCTCCCCCGTCGCTCTGGAGCGGGTCCGACATCTGTACCTCCCCCGTCGTCTGGACGTCAGCGCACATCTGTATCTCCCCCCGGTCCTCGGGGGGGGTCAGCGCACAGTCTGTACTCCCCCCCGGTCTCTCTGGAGCGGGGTCAGCGCACATCTTATCCTCCCCCGCGCTCGAGCGGGTCAGCGCCAGTCTGTATCTCCCCCGTCCCTGGAGCGGGTCAGCGCACAGTCTGACTCTCCCCTCGCTCTGAGCGGGTCAGCGCACAGCTGTATCTCTCCCCGTCGCTCTGGAGCGGGTCAGCACATCTGTACTCCCCCCGCGCTCTGGAGCGGGGTCAGGCACAGTCTGTATCCCCCCCGGTCGCTCTGGAGCGGGTCAGCGCACAGTCCTGTATCTCTCCCCGGTCGCTCTGGAGCGGGGTCAGCGCACAGTCTGTATCTCTCCCCCGGTCGCTCTGGAGCGGGGTCAGCGCACAGTCTGTATCTCTCCCCAGTCGCTCTGGAGCGGGTCAGCGCACATCTGTATCTCTCCCCCGTCGCTCTGGAGCGGGTCAGCGCACAGTCTGTATCTCCCCCGGTCGCCGGAGCGGGTCAGCGACAGTCTGTATCTCCCCGGTCGCTTGGAGCGGGGTCAGCGCACAGTCTGTATTCTCCCCCGGTCGCCGGGCGGGGTCAGCGCACAGTCTGTATCTCCCCCCGTCGCTCGGGAGCGGGGTCAGGCCAGTCTGTATCTGCCCCCCGGACGCTTGGAGCGGGGTCAGCGCACAGTCTGTACTCTCCCCCGGTCGCTCTGGAGCGGGGTCAGCGCACAGTCTGTATCTCCCCCCCGTCGCTGTGGAGCGGCTGGAGCTCACAGTCTGTATCTCTCCCCCGGTCGCTCTGGAGCGGGGTCAGCGCACATCTGTATCTCTCCCCGGTCGCTCTGGAGCGGGTCAGCGCACAGTCTGTATCTCTCCCCCGGTCGCTCTGGACGGGGTCAGCGCACAGTCTTATCTCCCCCGTCGCTCTGAGCGGGGTCAGCGACAGTCTGTATCTCCCCCCCGGTCGCCTGGAGGGGGTCAGCGCACGTCGTTCTCTCCCCCGTCGTCTGAGCGGTCAGCGCACAGTCTATCTCCCCCCCGGTCGCTCTGGAGCGGGGTCAGCGCACAGTCTGTTCTCCCCCGGTCGCTCTGGAGCGGGGTCAGGCACAGTCTGTATCTCTCCCCCGGTCGCTCTGAGCGGGGTCAGCGCACAGTCTGTATCTCTCCCCCGGCCTCTGGAGCGGGGCAGCGCACAGTCTGTATTTCCCCCGGTCGCTCTGGAGCGGGGTCAGCGCACAGTCTGTATCTCTCCCCCGGTCGCTCTGGAGCGGGGTCAGCGCACAGTCTGTATCTCTCCCCGGTCCTCTGAGCGGGGTCAGCGCACGTCTGTATCTCCCCCCGGCGCTCTGGAGCGGGGTCACGCACAGTCTGTATCCTCCCCCGGTCGCTCTGGAGCGGGGTCAGGCACATCTGTATCTCCCCCCGGTCGCTCTGGAGCGGGGTCAGCGCACAGTCTGTATCTCTCCCCCGGTCGCTCTGGAGCGGGGTCAGCGCACAGTCTGTATCTCCCCCCGTCGCTCTGGAGCGGGTCGCGCACAGTCTGTATCTCTCCCCCGTCGCTCTGGAGCGGGGTCAGGCACAGTCTGTATCTCCCCCCGGCGCTCTGGAGCGGGGTCAGCGCACAGTCTGTATCTCTCCCCGTCGCTCTGGAGCGGGTCAGCGCACAGTCTGTATCTCTCCCCCGTCGCTCTGGAGCGGGGTCAGCGACAGTCTGTATCTCCCCCCGGCGCTCTGGAGCGGGTCAGGCACAGTCTGTATCTCCCCCGGTCGCTCTGGAGCGGGGTCAGCGACGTCGTATTCTCCCCGTCCTCTGAGGGTCGGCACAGTCTGTACTCCCCCCCGGCGCTCTGGACGGGTCAGGCACAGTCTGTATCTGCCCCCCGGTCGCTTGGGGGGTCAGCGCACAGTCTGTATCTCTCCCCGGCGCTCTGGAGCGGGTCAGCGCACATCTGTATCTCCCCCGGTCGCTCTGGAGCGGGGTCAGCGCACAGTCTGTATCTCCCCCCGGCCTCTGGGGGGGTCACGCAAGTCTGTATCTCCCGGCCTCTGGAGCGGGTCAGCGCACAGTCTGTATCTCCCCCCGGTCGCTCTGGAGGGGGTCAGCGCACGTCTGTATCTCCCCCCGGTCGCTCTGGAGCGGGGTCACGCACAGTCTGTATCTCTCCCCCGGTCGCCTGGAGCGGGTCAGCGCACAGTCTGTATCTCTCCCCCGGTCGCTCTGGAGCGGGGTCAGCGCACAGTCTGTATCTCCCCCCCGGTCCTCTGGAGCGGGTCAGCGCACATCTGTACTCTCCCCCGGCGCTCTGGAGCGGGTCAGCGCACAGTCTGATCTCCCCCGTCGCTCTGGAGCGGGGTCACGCACAGTCTTATCTCCCCCCGGTCGCTCTGGAGCGGGTCAGCGCACAGTCTGTATCTCCCCCCGGTCGTCTGGAGCGGGTCAGCGCACAGTCTGTATCTCCCCCGGCGCTCTGGAGCGGGTCAGCGCACAGTCTGTATCTCCCCCCCTCGCTCTGGAGCGGGTCAGCGCACAGTCTGTATCTCTCCCCCGGTCGCTCTGAGCGGGGTCACGCACAGTCTGTACTCTCCCCCGGTCGCTCTGGAGGGGTCAGCGCACAGTCTGTATCCTCCCCCCGGTCGCTCTGGGGGGTCAGCGCACAGTCTTTTCTCTCCCCGGTCGCTCTGGAGCGGGGTCAGCGCACAGTCTGTATCTCCCCCGGCGCTCTGAGCGGGGTCAGCGCACAGTCTGTATCTCTCCCCCGTCCGATCTGGTGCGGGGTCAGCGCACAGTCTGTATCTCTCCCCGCGCTCTGAGCGGGGTCAGCGCACAGTCTGTATCTCTCCCCCGGTCGCTCTGGAGCGGGGTCAGCGCACAGTCTGTATCTCTCCCCGTCCTCTGGCGGGGTCAGCGCACAGTCTGTATCTCCCCCCGGTCGCTCTGGAGCGGGGTCAGCGCACAGTCTGTATCTCTCCCCCGCGCTCGGGAGCGGGGTCAGCCACATCTGTATCTCCCCCCGTCTCTGGAGCGGGTCACGCACAGTCTGTATCTTCCCCCGGCCGCTCTGGAGCGGGGTCAGCGCACAGTCTGTATCTCCCCCCGCGCTCTGGAGCGGGTCAGCGCACAGTCTGTATCTCCCCCCGGCCGCTCTGGAGGGGGTCAGCGCACAGTCTGTATCTCTCCCCCGGTCGCTCTGGAGCGGGTCAGCGCACAGTGTTTCTCCCCCGGTCGCTCTGGAGCGGGGTCAGCGCACAGTCTGTATCTCTCCCCCGGTCGCTCTGGAGCGGGGTCGCGCACAGTCTGTATCTCTCCCCCGGTCTCTGAGCGGGGTCAGCTGCACAGTCTGTATCTCTCCCCCGGTCCTCTGGAGCGGGGTCAGCGACCAGTCTGTATCTCCCCCCGGTCGCTCTGGAGCGGGGTCAGCGCACAGTCTGTATCTCTCCCCCGGTCGCTCTGGAGCGGGGTCAGCGCACAGTCTGTATCTCTCCCCCGGCTGCTCTGGAGCGGGGTCAGCGCACAGTCTGTATCTCTCCCCCCGGGCGCTCTGGAGCGGGGTCAGTGCACAGTCTGTATCTCTCCCCCGGTCACTCTGGAGCGGGGTCAGCGCACAGTCTGTATCTGCCCCCCCGGTCGCTCTGGAGCGGGGTCAGCGCACAGTCTGTATCTCTCCCCCGGTCGCTCTGGAGCGGGGTCAGCGCACAGTCTGTATCTCTCCCCCGGTCGCTCTGGAGCGGGGTCAGCGCACAGTCTGTATCTCTCCCCCGGTCCGCTCTGGAGCGGGTCAGCGCACAGTCTGTATCTCCCCCCGGTCAGCTCTGGAGCGGGAGTCAGCGCACAGTCTGTATCTGCCCCCCGGCCCGCGTCTCTGGAGCGGGTCAGCGCACAGCTGTATCGCTCCCCCCGTCGCTCTGGAGCGGGGTCAGCGCTCAGTCTGTATCTCTCCCCCGGTCGCTCTGGAGCGGGGTCAGCGCACAGTCTGTATCTGACCCCCGGTCGCTCTGGAGCGGGTGCAGCGCACAGTCTGTATCTCTCCCCCCGGTCGCTCTGGAGCGGGGTCAGCGCACAGTCTGTATCTGCCCCCCGGTCGCTCTGGAGCGGGGTCAGCGCACAGTCTGTATCTCTCCCCCGGTCGCTCTGGAGCGGGGTCAGCGCACAGTCTGTATCTCTCCCCCGGTCGCTCTGGAGCGGGGTCAGCGCACAGTCTGTATCTCTCCCCCGGTCGCTCTGGAGCGGGGTCAGCGCACAGTCTGTATCTGCCCCCCCGGTCGCTCTGGAGCGGGGTCAGCGCACAGTCTGTATCTCTCCCCCCGCGCGCTGGAGCGGGGTCAGCGCACAGTCTGTATCTCTCCCCCGTCGCTCTGGAGCGGGGTCAGCGCACAGTCTGTATCTGCCCCCCGGTCGCTCTGGAGCGGGGTCAGCGCACAGTCTGTATCTAACCCCCCTGTCGGTATGGAGCGGGGTCAGCGCACAGTCTGTATCTTCCCCCCGGTCGGTCTGGAGCGGGGTCAGCGCACAGTCTGTATCTCTCCCCCGGTCGCTCTGGAGCGGGGTCAGCGCACAGTCTGTATCTCTCCCCCGGCTGCTCTGGAGCGGGGTCAGCGCACAGTCTGTATCCCCCCCGTCGCTCTGGAGCGGGGTCAGCGCACACTCTGTATCTCTCCCCCGGTCGCTCTGGAGCGGGGTCAGCGCACAGTCTGTATCTCTCCCCCGGTCTCTCTGGAGCGGGGTCAGCGCACAGTCTGTATCTCTCCCCCGGTCGCTCTGGAGCGGGGTCAGCGCACAGTCTGTATCTCTCCCCCCGGTCGCGCAGGAGCGGGGTCAGCGCACAGTCTGTATCTCGCCCCCGGTCGCTCTGGAGCGGGGTCAGCGCACAGTCTGTATCTCTCCCCCGGCCCGCTCTGGAGCGGGTCACCGCACTGTCTGTCTCTCCCCCCCCCGGTCGCTCTGGAGCGGGGTCAGCGCACAGTCTGTATCTCTCCCCCGGTCGCTCTGGAGCGGGGTCAGCGCACAGTCTGTATTCTCTCCCCCGGTCGCTCTGGAGCGGGGTCAGCGCACAGTCTGTATCTCTCTCCCCCGGTCGCTCTGAGCGGGTCAGCGCACAGTCTGTTATCTCTCCCCCGGTCGCTCTGGAGCGGGGTCAGCGCCAGTCTGTATCTCTCCCCCGGTCGCTCTGGAGCGGGTCAGCGCACAGTCTGTATCCTGCCCCCCGCGACGTCTGGAGCGGGTCAGCGCACAGTCTGTATCTGCCCCCCGGTCGCTCTGGAGCGGGGGTCAGCGCACAGTCTGTATCTTCTCCTCCGGTCGCTCTGGAGCGGGGTCAGCGCACAGTCAGTATCTCTCCCCCGGTCCGCTCTGGAGCGGGGTCAGCGCACAGTCTGTATCTCTCCCCCTCGGCGCTCGGAGCGGGGTCAGCGCACAGTCCTGTATCTCTCCCCCGGTCCTCTGGAGCGGGTCAGCGCACCAGTCTGTATCTGCCCCCCCGGTCGCTCTGGAGCGGGGTCAGCGCACAGTTCGCATGGTATCTCCCCCGGTCGCTCTGGAGCGGGGTCAGCGCACAGTCTGTATCTCTCCCCCGGCCGCTCTGGAGCGGGGTCAGCGCACAGTCTGTATCTCCGCCTCTGACTCCCCCGCGTCTGGCTCTGGAGCGGGGTCAGCGCACAGTCTGTATCTGCTCCCCCGTCGCTCTGGAGCGGGTCAGCGCACAGTCTGTATCTCTCCCCGGTCGCTCTGGAGCGGGGTCGCGCCACAGTCTGATCTCTCCCACCGGTCGCTCTGGAGCGGGGTCAGCGCACAGTCTGTATCTCCCCCCCGGTCGCTCTGGAGCGGGGTCAGCGCACAGTCTGTATCTCTCCCCCGGTCGCTCTGGAGCGGGGTCAGCGCACAGTCTGTATCTCTCCCCCCGGTCGCTCTGGAGCGGGGTCAGCGCACAGTCTGTTCTCTCCCCCGGTCGCTCTGGAGCGGGGTCAGCGCACAGTCTGTATCTCTCCCCGGTCGCTCTGGAGCGGGGTCAGCGCACAGTCTGTATCTCCCCCCGGTCTCTCTGGAGCGGGGTCAGCGCACAGTCTGTATATCTCCCCCGGTCGCTCTGGAGCGGGGTCCAGCGCACAGTCTGTATCTCCCCCGGTCGCATCTGGAGCGGGGTCAAGCGCACAGCTGTATCTCTCCCCCGTCGCTCTGGAGCGGGGTCAGAGCACAGTCTGTATCTCTCCCCCGGTCGGTCTGGAGCGCGGTGCGCGCACAGTCTGTATCTCCCCCCGGTCACTCTGGAGCGGGGTCAGCGCACAGTCTGTATCTCTCCCCCTGGTCGCTCTGGAGCGGGGTCAGCGCACAGTCTGTATCTCTCCCCCGTCGCTCTGGAGGGGTCAGGCACAGTCTGTATCTCTCTCCCCCGGTCCTCTGGACGGGGTCAGCGCACAGTCTGTACTCCCCCGGTCGCTGGAGCGGGTCAGCCCGTCTGTTCGCCCGGCGCTCTGGAGCGGTCAGCCAGTCGTATCTGCCCCCCGGGCCTCTGGAGCGGGGTCAGGCGCACAGTCTTATCTCCCCCCGGTCGCTCTGGAGCGGGGTCACGCACAGTCTGTATCTCTCCCCCGGTCGTCTGGAGCGGTGACAGCGTATCTGCCCCCGCTCTGACGTGGTCAGCCATGGTCCCCCGCGCTCTGAGCGGTCCGCCAGTCTTTCTCCCCGGAGCTGGGACGGGCACGCACTGTCTTCCCCCGGTCGCTCTGGAGCGGGTCAGGCACGTCTGTATCTCTCCCCCGTCGCTCTGGAGCGGGTCAGCGCACAGTCTGTATTCTCCCCGGTCGCTGGAGCGGGTCGCACAGTCGTATCTGCCCCCCCGGTCGCTCTGGAGCGGGGTCACGCACAGTCTGTATCTCTCCCCCGGTCGCTCTGGAGCGGGGTCCGCGCACAGTCTGTATCTCTCCCCGGTCGCTCTGGAGCGGGGTCAGCGGACCGGCTGGATCTCCCCCCCGGTCGCTCTGGAGCGTGGTCAGCGCAAGTCTGATCTCCCCCCCGGTCGCTCTGGAGCTGGGCAGCGCAGTCTGTATCCCCCCCGGTCGCTCTGGGGGGGTCAGCGGACAGTCTGTATATCTCCCCCGTTCGCTCTGGAGCGGGGTCAGCGCACAGTCTGTATCTCTCCCCCGGTCGCTCTGGAGCGGGTCACCCGGCACGCCCCCGCCTCCGCGTCGCTGCACATGTATCTCTCCCCCGGCGCTCTTGCGGGTCGCTCTGAGTACTCTCCCGTCTCTCTGAGCGGGTCAGCGCTTGATCCTCCCGCCTCTGGAGCGGGTCAGCCATTCTGATCCCCGTCCTCAGCGGGCAGCGACAGTCTGTTACTCCCCCGGTCGCTCTGGAGGGGGTCCGACTGTATCTCTCCCCCGGTGCTCTGGAGCGGGGTCGCGCAAGTCTGTATCTCTCCCCCGGTCGCGCTGGAGGGGGTCAGCGCACAGTCTGTCTCTCCCCCGTCGCTCTGGAGCGGGGTCAGCGCACAGTCTGTATCTCTCCCCCCGCCCCTCGGGGGTCAGCGCACAGTCTGTATCTCTCCCCGGTCCTCTGGAGCGGGGTCAGCGCACATCTGTATCTCTCCCCGGTCTCTGAGCTGTCGCCCGGTCGTCTGACGGGGCCCCATCACTTCTCCCCGGTCGCTGGAGCGGGGTCAGCGCACAGTCTGTATCTGCCCCCCCGGACGCTCTGGAGCGGGGTCAGCGACGTCTGTTCTCCCCCGTCGCTCTGGAGGGGGTCAGCGCACAGTCTGTATCTCCCCCCGGTCGTCTGACGGTAGGCACAGTCTGTATCTCCCCCGTCGCTCTGGAGCGGGGTCGCGACAGTCATCTCTCGTCTCTCGGTAGTCGCATCGACCCCCCGTCGCTGGGGCACCCGTTACTCTGGCGGTCAGGCACAGTCTGTATCTCTCCCCCGTCGCTCTGGGCGGGGTCGCGCACATCTGTATCTCCCCCGGCGCTCTGGAGCGGGGTCAGGACAGTCTGTATGTCCCCCCTGGTCGCTCTGGAGCGTGGTCAGGACGCGATCTTCCCGTCCCGCGGTCGCATCGGTTCCCCGGTCGTCAGAGCGTCCCCGTCGATCTCCCCAGGTCACCGGAGGGTAGCCCAGTCGTACTCCCCCGGTCAGCGTCAGCGCACACTGTCATCCGCCCGTGCTGGACGGGCACGCGTTTTCTCCCCCCGGCCCCTGGAGCGGGGTCAGCGCACAGTCTGTATCTCCCCCCGGCGCTCTGGAGCGGGTCGCGCACAGTCTGTATCTTCCCCCCGTCGCTCTGGAGCGGGGTCAGGCACAGTCTGTATCTCCCCCGTCGCTCTGGAGCGGGGTCGCGCACAGTCTGTATCTCTCCCCCAGTCACTCTGGAGCGGGGTCAGCGCACCGTCTGTATCTCCCCCCGGTCGCTCTGGGCGGGGTCAGCGCACGTCTGTATCTCTCCCCCGTCCTCTGGAGCGGGGTCAGCACAGTCTGTATCTACTCCCCCGCCCTGGGGGTCGGAGTCGTTCTACCCATGTCTCTACTCCCACGTCGACTCTCCGGGCCGGCGGGCAGCCCGTCTGTACTCCCCCCGGTCGCTCTGGAGCGGGGTCAGCGCACAGTCTGTGTATCTCCCCCGGTCGCTCTGGAGCGGGTCAGCGCACAGTCTTATCTCCCCCCGGTCGCTCTGGAGCGGGTCAGCGCCAGTCTGTATCTCCCCCCGGCGCTCTGGAGCGGGGCAGCGCACAGTCTGTATCTCTCCCCCGTCGCTTGGACGGGTCAGGCACAGTCGTCTCCCCCGGTCGCTCTGGATCGTTGTCAGCGCACAGTCTGTATCTCTCCCCCGGTCGCTCTGGAGCGGGGTCAGCGCACAGTCTGTATCTCTCCCCCGGTCGCTCTGGAGCGGGGTCAGCGCACAGTCTGTATCTCCCCCGGTCGCTCTGGAGCGGGGTCAGCGCACAGTCTGTATCTCACCCCCGTCCTCTGGAGCGGGGTCAGCGCACAGTCTGTATCTCTCCCCCCGGTCGCTCTGGAGCAGGGTCAGCGCACAGTCGGTAACTCACTCCGGGTCGCTCGGGAGCAGGGTCAGCGCACAGTCTGTATCTCTCCCCCGGCCGCTCTGTAGCGGGGGCAGCGCACAGTCTGTATCTCTCCCCCGGTCGATCTGGAGCGGGGTCAGCGGACAGTCTGTATCGGCCCCCCCGGCCGCTCTGGAGCGGGGTCAGCGCACAGTCTGTATCTCTCCCCCGGTCGCTCTGGAGCGGGGTCAGCGCACAGTCTGTATCTCTCCCCCGGTCGCTCTGGAGCGGGGTCAGCGCACAGTCTGTATCTCTCCCCCGGTCGCTCTGGAGCGGGGTCAGCGCACAGTCTGTATCTCTCCCCCGGTCGCTCTGGAGCGGGGTCAGCGCACAGTCTGTATCTCTCCCCCGGTCGCTCTGGAGCGGGGTCAGCGCACAGTCTGTATCTCTCCCCCGGTCTCTCTGGAGCGGGGTCAGCGCACAGTCTGTATCTCTCCCCCGGTCGCTCTGGAGCGGGGTCAGCGCACAGTCTGTATCTCCCCCCCGGTCGCTCTGGAGCGGGGACAGCGCAAAGTCTGTAGATCTCCCCCGGCTGCTCTGGAGCGGGTCAGCGCACAGTCTGTATCTGCCCCCCCGGTCCTCTGAGCGGGGTCAGCGCACAGTCTGTATCTCTCCCCCGGTCGCTCTGGCGGGGTCAGCGCACAGTCTGTATCTCTCCCCCGTCGCTCTGGAGCGGGTCAGCGCACAGTCTGTATCTCCCCCCCGGTCCTCTGGAGCGGGGTCAGCGCACAGTCGTATCTCCCCTCCTCTGACGGC
>JAODAL010077771.1:0-13150 GCA_025379985.1 Phyllomedusa bahiana | reverse complement strand
CACTGGGTGTTTTTCCCCGACAGAGCAGGAAAACCCTTTGATTGCACTGCGGTGACGATCCGCCGCAATCAAAGGGTTAAAGCACCGGGGTGCAGAGGTTCCTCCGCTCCCCAGTGCTCAAAGGAGATGCTCTGGGATCAGGGCTGTGTAGTATAGCCCCGATCTCAGCGCAGCTGCGGCGCCCGGGTGCCGCAAACCCCGATGTAAAAAGACGTCGCTGTTGACGAACGACCTGCTCCAGCCGACGTCAAAAGTCGGTGGATGGTCGTTAAGGAGTTAATTTCTTGTTACCTGTTTACAAGTTGTTTTTGGAACAGTTTTTATTTCTCTTCTAAATCCACCAAGTATTTTGCTCATGACTCTGTGTAATATCGCTCCCCGTTCATTAATTATTATTGCGACGTCACATAAAAGTCCTGCGTATCTCCCTTCCTTCCGCTCAAGTAATCTATTTCTCTACCTTGTAATTATCCTACTCACTACAAACCACGCACCACCCATGCAGTTAGTGCTTCATCCTGCGCAGGCGTACTATTCATATCTCTATTCTGCTGTCCTCAGGCTAGATCAACGTCGGCGCCGTTAGATCATCTGCGCAAGTTGCGTCTATGTTCGTACATCACTTGCGCAGGATGTCAGAGGGAGAAACTAGGAGGACGGACAAACCTTTAAGGAGGACGTAGCAACAAAGACAAGTGACTCATCTCAGGACTAGATTGTGCATCGGACTTATCTCTATTCATTTACATACAGGGCAGGAAAAGTTCGAGAGCTTATTTCTAAGCTACAGCCAGGTTGTAGAAAAGATCTGAAAGCGTAGAGAGTAATGAAATATGATAAACATAATAATGATATAGTTAGTTTAATATCAAAATTGCATGTGACGGGTTCACTTTATAGGAGAGTCTGTGGTGTTTTGGCAGTGAGTTCTGGAGTATGGGGCATGCACAGGAGAAACCTTGGAGACAAATTATGCGAGCAGCTGACCTAAAAAGTGCAGAGAATGACATCCTGAGGGAAAGTATCGGGAGATGAAGACATAGATATAGGGGGGAAAGGCTTTGGAGAGCCTTTTATGTCGTGGTCAACAGTTTGAACTGAATTCGCTGGGCAGTGGGTAGGCAATGAAGGAATTGGTAGAGGAGTAATGCGAAGAGAGAGAGGTCTATTGGCCAGGCAGCAGATTTGAGGATGGATTAAAAGGGAACAAGAGTGCTAGATGGAAGGCCACAGAGAAGGATGTTACAGTAGTCTAGGTGGGAATTGATTGCATGAACCCTAGTCTTACCCAGGAAGAAGTGCAGCTCCGTCTTAAGAAGATTAAAGTAGACAAATCATCAGGTCCTGATGGTATACACCCCTGTGTCCTAAGGGAGTTAAGTAATATCATAGATAGGCCCCTATTTTTAATATTTAAGGACTGTATAATAACAGGTTATTTCCCAAAGGATTGGTGCATAGCAAATGTGATGCCAATATTCAAAAAGGTGTCAAAAAGTGATCCTGGAACCTCTAGGCCGGTAAGTTTAATCTCTGTTGTGGGTAAAATGTTTGAAGGTTTTCTAAGAGATGCTATCCTGGAGTATCTCACTGAAAATAAATATATAACACTGTTCCAGCATACTCAGACTGGATCCCTGTTACTAGTGGGTACCACAGGGTTCAGTATTGGGCCATATCCTCATATAATATTTTCATTAATGATCTTACCCATGGATTGCACAGTAGAATATCGATCTTTGCAGATGATACTAAGCTCTGTAAAGTAATCGACATAATAGAGGATAATGTGTTATTACAAAGGGATCTGGATAAGTTGGAGGCCTGGGCAGAGAAATGGCAGATGAGGTTTGACGCAGATAAATGCAAGGTTATTCACATGGGGAGGAAAAATCCTTTCCATTGTTACTTGTTAAATGGTAAAATGCTGGGAAAAAGTGACTGGAGAAGGACATGGGAATCCTGGTGGACAGTAAACTTAATTGTAGCAGCCAGTGTCAGACAGCAGCTGCCAAGGTAAACAGGATTATGGGGTGTATTAAAAGGGGCATAGATGCACATGATGGGAACATTATTCTCCCATTATATAAGTCACTGGTTAGACCACACATGGAATTTTGTGTACAGTTTTGGGCACCAGTTCACAGGAAAGACATTGTGGAGCTTGAACAGCTACAAAGGTGGGCAACAAAATAATAAAAGGCCTGGGTGGACTGCAATACCCAGAAAGATTAGCAAGATTAGGGTTATTTAGTATAGAGAAAAGACGGCTTTACATAATAAATATGTATAAATATATTAAAGGTCAATATAGAAATCTCTCCGAAGACTGTATCTAGAACAAGGGGGCATCCTCTACGTCTTGAGGAAAGCAAGTTTCTGCATAAACATAGAAAGGGATTCTTTACCGTTAGAGCAGTGAGACTGTGGAACTCTCTGCCAGAGGAACTTGTCATGGTGAATTCAATAAACAGAGTTCAAAAGGGTCTGGATGCATTTCTGGAGCGTAATAATATAACAAGTTATAGTGTCTAGGATTCTGGAGAGGGGTCGCTGATCCAGGGATTTATTCCGATTGCCAGATTGGAGTCAGGAAGGAATTTTTTTTCCCGAAATGAGGACAATTGGCTTCTACTTCATGGAGGTTTTTGCCTTCCTCTGGATCAACACTATAGCGCAATAGGCTGAACTGGATTTTTTTCGGCCTCACAAACTATGTAACCAGCATTTCTGCAGAGTCGAGAATGGAGCAGATTCAGGAAATATTTTTTTGGTGGAGGCAACAGAAGGTGGTAAGGGATTGGATATGTGGTTTGAAGGACAGGGCAGAGGGCAAAATATATTCCAGGGCAGCAGACTTCTGGGACTGGGGAAAGTGTGGAATCACAGATGGATTGATGGATTCCTGTTTTTTTTTTCATGTTGAGTTTTAGAAACAAGAAGGTTATTGACAATAGCCATCCCACTATTCTGGAAAGAAGAAAGTTGACATCCGGGCCAGAGATGTAAATTGAAGTGGCATAAGCATACAAGTGGAACTGAAAGCCACTTGATTCTAGGCCCAGGCCTGGTCTGTAGGTAGAGAATGGAGATCCCAGTACTGACCTCAGAGGGGCCAAACAAAGGGAAGAAAACTAAATTTGGGAAAAACCTAATTTTTGGTCGGGGGTAAAGACCCCAAGGAAAAGAACCAGTTGGAGATTTGACCATTAAACCTCCCCTTGATTTCAGAGCAAGGACAGTCGGGGGAGAGCACAGGTAAGGAGTGGATTTTTAAAGGTCAAGTAGTCATTGTTGACTTCTTGGGTTTTTTGTACATTTTTGGGAACTGAAACCAATTGCAGGGAGCCCGAGTTCAATGAAAGATTTTGGAACATTTTCAATATATAAGTTGCTTTCAAAGAGGTAAATGGTAGAGAAAATATGGGGCGATTTTGGAAAATCGAGGAAATTTAAGGATGATTCTTGGGGGGTTTCCCAAAGTTGCATGTTTGTAAGGAGAAGGAAAGAGGCCAAATACTAGCAATAGTTGAAGATGTGTTTGGGCTTGAATAAACAAAGTATTAAGGCATGGGATTAAGTTGGGTGTACTGGGTTAGAGGACGGGAAAAAGCTGGGATTGAGGATAGGTTTTTCAGCTTGACAAAGCAATGGGGGCAAAGCGGGTAGGGAAGGGCATTTTACAGGTTTAAGAGAGAGGTGGGGAACTGTAGCTGGAAACCCTGTCTGTTACATAGTTTGTAAGACCGAAGAAAGACAGACGTCCATCCAGTTACCTAATTCCTTTTATGTTTGATTCAAGGAAAGGCAAAATATCCTTTGGGGGTAAAAGCCAATTGATCATTTTGCAAAAAAAAACCCTTTCCCCGACCCCCAAATTTGGTATCGAATAAACCGGATAACGACCCTTCTGAAATCAATGACTTTAAAGGGAGCAGTCACACAAAGCGTTTTTTGGTCAATTTTTTTTTTTTTTTTGCAGAAATACTCTGCAATTTAAAATTGCTGCATTAAAAAATGTTGTTGTCGTTTTGTTTTTGAATTTGTGGAAAAAATCATAGCGGGGAAAAGAGACTGTCAATTAGAACACATTTTAAATGCCACACAAAGTAATTGCCAAATATTGCAGAACTGCATTTTTTTCCCTTTCGCTCCTAAAAAGAAAAAATTTAATTTGTTTCTGTATATTGCAGATATCCTGAAATGGCAGCATTAAACATTACTACGGATCCTGAGAAAAAGCAATCATGTGGCTATATGTTGCGACCCTCAGCAGGCAGACTTAAAAAGGTTAAAAAAAAATAGCATCCTGGTGGCCAAAATAGACTGGTTCCCTAAGGCTGAGTTAACACGGCTTATTGCCGACGTAATTGCGGGGACGGATTGTGCCCCAGCAATTACACCGGCTCCGTGCAGCGAGGGCGGGGGTGCCCCATAGACGTGCATTATTCATGGCGCGTATCCCACCGGGATAATGTGCATGTCACTTTCTCCCCCCGCGGCGTATTCGCCGAGCAGGGAGAGGAGACGGAATCCATAGTTCTCTATGAGAACTGTGGATTACCGTAATGACTGGGACGTATTTCAGCTGTATTGGAGCGCAAATACGGCGCGCAATATGGCTGAAATCCGTCCCATTTTAAGCCGTGTGAACGAGCCCTAAGGGTTAAAGTCATAATACCAGGGCTGTGGAGTCTGTAAGCCAAAGCTCCGACTCCAACTCCTCAATTTCCTGACTCCGACTCCTGACTCCCTCATACACGGCGCATGTTTAAGTGATAACTTTACTGTAGTAAAATGGTAACATCAGGCTTTTTATCACTTTATGATACAATAATCAAGCTATTTAGGTAGAACAGACACTGACAAGTAAAATAGTAACAATGTTTTTAAATTTTGACTTTCAGGTTCCATATCTCACCATCCACTACAGCTTTGAACAGGAGACTACAGTCATTTTGTAGACAATCATCTTACCTATCTTATACATACATTATTTAGCATCTGCCTAGTTCTGCAGATTCATGTCATGTAAATGCATTGTTACTGTTTTGCTCCTAAAAATCAAAATTTGCCTTTCAGCACTGCCTGAATCCTTCTGGGCTCTCGATCAGATTCAAGCATGTCTTGACCAAAATCTGATCCCAGGTCTCTTCTACACGTTCTCAATGTTGGTGCAGACTGGACTTGGGTACAAATACAGCTTTTTTATTCTACTCTACGCACAAGTGTTGGATTGGGTTGAGGTCTGGGGACTGTGGGGCCAATACAGCAACTCTACCTCATTGTCATTGACCCCCTTCCTTCTCCAACCTTGACGTCTGCTTCAGGCCACTGTCCTGCTGGACACTGTCGTCCTTTTCATACCCATAGTACTCGAATGTATGAAGTAACTCCTCTAGGAGGATACTCGCATGTAGCTCACCATTGAGGCCATCATCAATCCTGGTTATGTATCCAACATTTTTGGCTGTGAAACATCCCCATATCAGCCGAACCTGACAAGTTCTTCCAGCTTCTCAATCCGTTAGCCCCTTTTCCCTTGATTATTTTAAACCCATTTGCCCCATCAGAGTCCGGTCTCTTGACTTTCATCTCATCGCTCCACATCACCCGTTTTCAATCTTCTATTTTAGTTTTTTGCAAATTTGAGCAAATGCTCCTTATGACGAGATTGTGGCCTCACATGATGCAGTTTGGCAATTTTCTTGGTCGAGAGACTCTATCGATGAGCTGGATGATATTTCTCTTTTCTTGGGAAATCTTCATGGCTCGAACCAGTGACCTTTCACTTGGGAATCAGCCTAATAACACACTGATCTATTAGGGAATGTGAGAACAGGTTTTAATTTGTAGTGTAAAAAAAGAAAAAGCTTGTCCCACCACCAGGAGCAAAACAGTAACAATTAAGTTACATGACAAGAATATGCATAACTAAGCAGTTGCTAAATAGTTGCGGGTCAAAGTTGTGTTAAAGAAAGCCAAGATTGTCTATAAAATGATGAGTTTCACATGGATGGTGATATATGGAGCCTGAAAGTCACAAGTTCAAAAAATTGTTACCCTTTTGCTTGTCTATGTAAAATATATTTATAGGATACGACTTTAGAACACAAAAAACTTTAATAAGTTGTAAATATGAAGTGAAAAATGTTGCTGAAATCTGGTCAATTTGTTTGCCATGGGAGTGGAAACTTTTCCCTGTGGTAACGCTTTGCCTGCTCCATGTCATCAATTAAACTCCTCATGTGATGAGCTGAAGATCTGGGCGCAGTAGCACTGGCCGGACCCAATTCCTCTTGCTCTTGGCACTGCATTGAACTAACTGAACCAATTTATTATATGTTTTGGGAGTCGGTTCATTTATTAACGACTCCGACTCCTGCAAAATGGACTCCGACTCCACAGCCCTGCATAGTACATGTGTTCTTGGCAATGGTAATATTAAAGGAAGTACCATCATTTTTATGCCTGATATTCTGTGTTTGGCTCAGAAGTTCAGCCTAACGCTGTATACCTGATGCCCCATGTAAAAAAAATAAAAAATGACTGGTACCTGCGGGGATCAGCTGTCCTTTGTAGTCTGGGGACACTTCACTAATACGGAATGAGATTTTTATAGAGAGACCTGTATTAAAAGGGATTATAAAAGAAAAAAAGATCTCTTGAGTGATGAGTTGGCCTGGCATTGCCATTCACCGCCATTGCTGGGTAGTTCTTCTCTTTTGATGGGTGTACGGTTACAAGCTCTCCATATATCCTTCTCTTCCTGATTATCCCCAAATCTATCTTCTTCTTTTGGACGGTTTGACTTCTCTTTCTCTCTGCTTTCCTCCCTGCATACCTGAAATAAACCTTGGCAATGTTACAGCGAGGCGCTTGTTCATCCATCATTCTGGCTGCATTTCCCATAGGACCCTGCAGCAGGATTAAGCACTAATTTATGTGTGCTGTGGGTCAATGCATCAGATGCTCCTTATTACCAGTTAGAGGAAGGCAGATGCATTCTATGGTTTGTTCACCCTAACCTTTTGGAAGTTTACCCTATTTAAGTGCAGGTGCAGTTTTTTTTTTTGTTTTCTGCTGTTTTGTGCATTATATGAGCCAGTGATGCTCTAGAACATAGCAACTATAATGACTTTATTGGTAAGCTGGTAAGAAAGAGAAGACCGATGGCAATATGACTACCTGCAGGGTCGGGTTACATGGTGTTTATAGTCTTTGGAGATGCACAGGTCTTCATAGAAGATGTGGAAACAAAGTATTATGACATTAAAGGGGTTGTCTCACTATAGTGATTCATCCTGTTTTCTTGGTTTCAGTTTGAATTCAGGGGCGTGTTTACTGGCTTCTACTAGGCTGCAGTAGAAGCCAGGTCTGTAGCCATAGCAACCAGTGCTGGCAGCCTATCAGGAGAGATCAAACAGGTCTGTAGCTATAGTGACCTGAGGAGCTGATGCAGCCCATACAGGAGGGGATATCTAGGAATAGGTAGGACACTGTTAATGGACACATATTGCAAAGTGATTTGTTTTTGCAAGATCTTTAACATAAAAAGCAATCCTTGTAGTGAGACAACCCCTTTAAGTAATTGCAACATTGACAGAATCTTATTATTTTAGTTTCCTTAGAACAATAAGGATATGTTCACACGGGGTAATTTCAGCTCACATTTCGCTCCTAATTTGTGCTCTAATACAGACGAGATGCCCGCCGAATTTACAGTAATCCATAGCTCTCATAGAAAACTATGCATTACGCCTCCACGTCCCGCTCATACAATACGATCATATTGTACGCGCAGGGAGATAAGTGATATGTCAATTACTTGCGGCGAATATGCAGCGCGAGTAATGCATGTCAATGGGGCGCCGCGGGAGTACGCGCGTATTAGTGCGAGCTCCCGAAAGACACAATGTTATGTGGCGCATGCTTTACGTGCCTCAGTACATCGTGTGAACATACCCTAAAAAGTTAGCAAGAGTGAATCTCCTATATTACTCAAGCCACAGACACCAGCACAGTTCATCAGTCCTCTAATGCAAATGTCCCTCGCGTTACAATGGCCTCAGAATAGAATATTTTCATCATACAGTGATCTTTCCTGTGTCATTGTGTCTTGAAACCACACTAATCGGACAATGTCCGGTATACTGCTCTGATTGATGGAAGGTCCAACCAATTATCATGAACATTTTACTTCTTAAACAACTATATCAGTGAGGTGCATGCAGTGATTGGTGATCTAGTAGCGCCTCTCTACAGGACATTGCAGTACTACATGTCCTGTACTGCTCTTACATGTATTAGTGAGGTGCATGCAGTGATTGGTTATCTAGTAGCGCCTCTCTACAGTACAATGCAGTACTACATGTCCTGTACTGCTCTTACATGTATTAGTGAGGTGCATGCAGTGATTTATGATCTAGTAGCGCCTCTCTACAGTACAGTGCGGTTCTACATGTCCTTTACTGCTCTTACATGTATTAGTGAGGTGCAGGCAGTGATTGGTGATCTAGTAGCGCCTCTCTACAGTACAGTGCGGTACTACATGTCCTGTACTGCTCTTACATGTATTAGTGAGGTGCATGCAGTGATTGGTGATCTAGTAGCGCCTCTCTACAGTACAGTGCGATTCTTCATGTCCTGTACTGCTCTTACATGTATTAGTGAGGTGCAGGCAGTTATTGGTGGTCTATAGTGCCTCTCTACAGTATAGTGCGGTACTACATGTCCTGTACTGCTCTTACATATATTAGTGAGGTGCATGCAGTGATTGGTGATCTAGTAACGCCTCTCTACAGTACAGTGCGGTTCTACTTTGTCCTGTACTGCTCTTACATATGTCAAGATGAGTGGCTCCTTTGGGCACCAAGTGGGCGCCTCTTTTTCTTTTCTTTTAGGAAAATTGTGTATGAAGTACATGACCCAGAGATGGTCCTGTCCTCATCATAGAAAGTGATTTCTATATCTGAAAGTACTTTATGGATGATCTGCTTCATTTTATTTGTTTTGTGTTATGTTGGTGACCTTTTTGAGCTTCTGAACCAATCACCAGTTTTCTATAGTTTTTATTGTTTAATCATACAATTGTCATCCCAGAATTAATCACTATCGTGTTGAGGGACTACTGTAATCCTTCTTTTTGGTTTATCCCATTACTGTTTCCTACCCTGTACAGAGAGGATTACTGGATTGAGCAAGCAGAAAAAGATCCCTATGATATTGTCTGATTGGCAGCCACTTGGTTGATTTATACCAATAACAACATTGGGTTTTGACAGACTGGATGAAAAATGTAACACGGCAGATGAGAAAAAACCCCGGGCCACCGAAGAGGGAGCTCTGGTAGAGTGACTCTGCTGTGCCCAACTTTAGAGCGACTGAAACCAAGCTTGGTACAGTAAATAGAGTTAAAGGGTTGGTCTAGTTTTCCTTGTAACCTAAAACAGGGATAGGACATGAAGTCTGAGGAAGTGTGATTTTGCACGTAACACGTAACTTATGTCAATAAATACGGTATTTTTACCTTTTTCTAATAACATTGGAGTCTCTGCACTATTTTGGAACCGCGTAGTTGTTGCCTTTTTTAGTGGGTCAACTATCGGGATTTTACTCAGGATCCTTTAGAAATGATACATTAAGCTGCAGGTAGTCAAATAATAATTTTTTAAAAAAAAGCTGATACTCGCCTTCCTCCTGTTCTGTCTTCCATCACTGGGCTCTCCGCTCTTCTGTTTATTCTTCTACTTCTGGAGGGGAACGTCGCCACTGATTGGCTGCAGCGGTCACATTCCACCCATTTACATCACCGTGGCACATGACGGGCTTCAACCAATCAGTGGCTGCAGTGGTGACGTTCCAGTCCGAAAGTAGGAGATTGTAAACAAATGACTGGAGAGACCCAGTGCTGGAACAGAGGACGGGGCAAGGTGACTATAGTGTTTGGGTTTTATTTGACTATCAGGAGTTTGCAGGTTTGACTATTAAAGGAACTGGACAACCCCTTTATAGTAGTGAGCGTGGATAGGAGTGTACATGTAACTTGTATAACTTGGCAGGTTCCAGATGAGTATAATCTGTTTTTGGAATATTTGTCATTGTTGCTCATTGGGTAGACCTCCTCTTCCACTGCACAGTACTCTGGGCATCTGGCACGCCAAGTAGGCAAACCTGTTAAAAGTTTTGAATCTCACCCCTGGCAATAAGGGGAACTTGAGGAGAGATTTGCTTCCATGATTAAAGCTTCATAACTAGTCATTTCTGTAGCTTCAGATGAGGTTTGACAACCATCACTTTACTTAAACATCAATTTAGAGAGTTGCTAGTAAAGCAGTTTCCTAGGGATCTCTTTAAAATGAGGCTCACCTTGGATCTCCTTACACATGTTTCCCAGGGCAGGGTACAGCCAACGTGTTCTGTAATTGTTTGATTTGGTTGAGGACAAGGAAATCCGTGTTGCTTTTGTGTGAAAATGGATTGGAGCCAATGCAGGAAGTATCCGAGGTTCCTGTTATGAAGCCGTGCACTAATCTCTCAACACCAACCTGTGCTTAATTCCTATATAGCTCTTGATCCACATTTTATTGGTTTGGGTAAGACAATACTATGCGAGCAGCTGATAGAAATGTTGTTTCTTGTTTATGTGAAACCCATAAAATCTTTGTATTCTACTTGGATGTAAAACTCTCATTTGAAAACATGAGTTTTATTTTGTGGGTTAAATCTGTAGTTCATCTATAAGGCTATGTTCACACGTCTTAATTGCGGGACGTCTTTCGCCCCGCAATTACGCCGTGTGTACGGGGGCGGCAGCCCGACGGCCCCATTGACTTTCATTATTCTCGGCGTGTGTACGCCATGAATAATTGACATGTCACTTTCTCCCCCGGCGGCGTATTCGCCGAGCATGGAGAGGAGAAGTAATCCATAGTTCTCTGAGAACTGTGGATTACCGTAATGACAGTAATCGCAGTACGGCGCGAAATACGGGGCGAGATACGTCTCAAAATAAGGCGTGTGAACATAGCCTAAGGGTGGAGTCTTTCAACAGGCGCTAGTGGTACATGTTTGGGGATTGTGGATTTTCTGTCCCATTAAAGGAATTGTCAAAGCTAAAATTAAACCATAAAAACAGATTACAGCTGCGCTACAGCACAAAATATATCTACAGTAACCTGTGCATTCACTGCCATTTAAAGGGGTTGTCTCACATAAAAAAGCAATCCTTGTAAAGATCTTGCAAAAACAAGTCACTTTGTAATATGTGTCCATTAATAGTGTCCTACCTATTCCTAGATATCTCCTCTTGTATGGGCTCCTGAAGTCGCTATAGCTACAGACCTGTTCAATCTCTCATGATAGGCTGCCAGCACTGGTTGCTATAGCTGTCTTTCACTGCAGCCTAGTAGAAGCCAGTAAACACGCCCCTGAATTCAAAATGAAATCAGGACTGAGGTAAGATGAATCAATGTAGTGAGACAACCCCTTTAAGCACTGCTGTTGCTGGGGGTCCCTTGTACGTCCTGTTCTTTGGGTGGCATGTACCATACCTTTGGCATCATTAGGAAGTGAGCGGTAATGCCACGGGGATGGCACATAACTGGCAATAGAGTGGTGTGGACTTTACAGGGGAGTAAGGCTGGAGCCACACAGCAGAGTGAAAATGACGTCCGACATCCAATGGCATTTTCATATTGCTGGACCGCGCCGCAGGATTTCGGATTCCCTGCGGCCCGATACATTAGGGCTGCAGGAATCCGATGTCGATCCGGCGGAATATAGAATATGCTCTGTATTCCGCCGAACGGGTTTCATTTTAGGAAAAGCTCAGTAAAAAATCTGTGCTGTGTAGACTACAACATGGATTTTCTATTGAAGTCTACACAGCGCAGGGTACGGTCCGCTGAAAAACCGACCAAAATCCAGTGCTGTGTAGGCATAGCATAAAGGTTTTTTGGTTTTTGCTTTTGTTGAAACACTTCCAGCATATAGACAATTTGTATGTTAAAAAAAAAAGAAGTCCCAGACAAACCTTGTTTCCTACAGTCTGTCACCTTTAAACTTGGGCCGTTTTTTTGTTTTTGAACTGCAAATTAAGAGATATGATCATCCTTTTGTCAACGTTGGGTGATTCCAGTATTTTGCCATCCATTATGCCAGTCAGCTTAATCAGGAGGTAATTTGCAGAGCCTGTACTAATGCCCGTACTCTGCGTTCTTTGAAGGGTTTCTGCTGAGGGGGGAGCCGGGTGGCCATTTTCTTTTGCTATCATGTTTATCCCCTAGACAAAACGAGCAGCTTTTTCTAATCAAAATTATTCAGGCATTTTTTTCCTTATGACATGTATTTTAGTTAAAGGGTTTGTCTCCCATCAGAGTTTCATAGATGCATCCTGTCACTTCCTGGTCAGACTGTCTGTAATTAGCATATGAGCTCCATGCATTCACTCCATGTATTCAACTCTGTGTTTTCAGTCTGCTAATTAGTTTAGATTAGCTTAGAAGCTTCTCTGAAACTGCTAGCAGGAGGTTTATCTAAAGTAAACAGCAGTAATTACTAGCTTTTGACTGAAAGTGCAGATAACACTCATGCTCTCACTCTGGCTGCAGGGACCTGTGTGATGACCGCACTCCCTGCTATCACATAGAACAAACAGCAGGTTAGAAAAGAGTACACAGTTCGGTCACTGGGGGAACCAAATAGAGCCAGGAAGGTGATAAAATCATTTGTAGCTCCTTAAAGGGGTTTTGCCACAAAGTAAAATTGATGTGGGAAGCTTGCAAATTAAATAATAAACATTTTCACCATTCATCATTATTAAAAATTCTGCACCGTTTTTGTCCTAGCTGCTCCTTTAGTGATCCATTGTTTACAGCTCGTCTCCAGGTGATACGACCAGGGCCGAGAGCTCCTCAGTCCTGGTCGCACATGCTCAGACATCACTTCTCCTCTCAGGCAGCTACTGAGTGTTCAAATCCCAGGTGCTGTCACTCTACTCCCGTCCTCTGTACTTCTTAGTAATTAGTCAAACAGTGCAAATAAATAAAAAAGAAACTTCAATGAGGTATGTGCATTGGTAAAGAGAAATAAAATACACAGGTTTGGTTTCCCGAGGGTTTTAACCCAGGGGTTGTGTTGGGGGTAAAAA